>LGRX02027933.1:0-25261 GCA_001247695.2 Cymbomonas tetramitiformis | reverse complement strand
TGGAGAGCGCGAGGTAGAGGTGCCGGCAGGCGAGCCGGCTCCCTTGAGGTGGTGGGATGGCTTGAGGAGTGACGAGTTCATCCCGGTGTGGGACGTGCTCGGGGGACCTCGCAGGCATGATCGAGTCCCCCTTCGGTGGGAGGTGGAGCGCGTCGCTCCACTCCCCGTCACGCAGACGGACCCCGACGCCTGGCGCTCGCCCGAGGATCCTAGACGGGTGCGCACGTCGACGAGGTGGCCGGCGATCCGCGCGGAGATTTTGCAGCGGGCCACGATCGAGAACATGGAGGCGTGTGGCACGGGCGAGAACGAACGAAGATGTTACGAGGAGGAGTGCGAGCGCGTCGGTTGCGCCATCCCGACACTCACCAGTCGTGCACATCTTGTGGCAGCCGCGTTCCACGACTGGCACGACGTAGACTTCCTCGTAAGGTGCGCGGCATGCGGTGCAGGATGGCCGTCAGAGGAGATCGAGGTGGACGAGCCGTACCGGGTCCCCAATTACGTGGGCCCGGAGCACATGGACGTCATGAGGGACGAGATCCGGCGCGAGGCCGAGGCACGCCACATCTTTCTGGCGAGGTGGCGCCTGCCCCTGGGCATCATTGCCCTCGGAATGGTGGAAAAGGTGCGCAAGGGCAAGATCAAGTACAGGCCCGTCAGCGACTACTCTCGGCCGGAGAAGGTGGGGGTGAACGCCCGCATCGAGCTTGACAAGGACGAGTTCACCACCGTGAAGGAGGCCTACGGCATGCTACGGCCGAAGTACTGGATGTTCAAGGTGGACATGGAGACCGCCTACCGGAGCAAGGGCATCGCGTCCATGTACTGGCCGCATCAGTGTTTCGAGTTCGACGACGTGCGGTGGATGGATGCACGGGCTCCGTTTGGCAACCGGGCCCTGCCAGGCATCTTCATGAGGTGGGCGAGGGCCATCGTGGCGTGGATGCGCGCACGGGGGATCCCCACCGTGGGGTACCTCGACGACTTCTTCTGCATTCTCGAGACCAGGGAGCAGGCGGAGGAGGCCATGCTCTTGTTGGTCGAGTTCCTGACCTTCCTGGGCTTCAAGGTCAACAGTGCGAAGTGTGAGGGTCCTACGCAGCTCCTGGAGTTCCTCGGGGTCCTGCTGAGCACGGAGGGCGACGTCTGCACGGCGTCAATTGACGAGGAGCGCATCGCCGTGGTGGTGAAGATGGCGGGGGACTTGCGAGCGCGGGCGGCGCGGGGCATGGTGTCCCGGCGAGCCTTGGAGTCGCTGCTGGGGCTGCTAGCATTCTGCAGCCATGTGGTGTGGGGCCTCTCCCTCTACACGAGGAGGGGCTTCAACTTCCTCGCGGCCACCACGGAAAGGAGGACGGTGAGGCTGCCGCACCCGGTGCTCGAGGACTTGGCCGTGCTGGAGCAGGTGGTGCGCCAGTACAACGGCAGGAACGTGGTGCTGGAAAGGCGGCTGGTGGACGAGCGGCACTTCGCCACAGACGCCTCGGGCACGCTGGGCTTCGGTGGAGTCTGGGAGAAGCTCTTCTTCCTGCTGAGCTGGGCGGACCTGGCGAGGCTGCCTCAGCGGCCCTGGTTCCCGAGGCGACCGGGGTGCCCCGCCAGTTGGAGCATCAACTACCTGGAGTTGTTCGCCGTCTGGTGGGCGGTGGTGCTTTGGGGGCACCGGATGGCGGGGTGTACGATTGTGGTGAACATCGACAACAAGTCCGCGATGTACCAGGTGGGCAGCTGGTGGGGGCCGGTGGAGTACCCGCCACTGCTGAGGCAGATCTTCTACACGTGCGCAAAGCACGACATTCGCCTCCAGCCCAAGTACATCTCCACCAAGGACAACCTGCTGGCGGACCTCCTCTCCAGGTTGGACATGCCGCGCTTCCTGGTGGAGCACCGTGCCTTCCTGCGGGCCACGGTTTGGCGGCAGGACCGGGACGACTGGATGGTCTGCCCGGTGCGGTGGGCGGAGCTGGACCAGGAGTTCGGCCCGTTCACGGTGGACGCCTGCGTGGCGGAGTCCCGGGCGAACGCCTACTGCTACCTGAGCTGGAGCAAGGCGGAGGATGCGCGGGTCCAGAAGTTCGACGGCCACAACGCTTGGGGCAACCTGCCCTTCAGCATCATCGTGGCCATCATCAAGAACTTCCTGAAGTGCAAGAGGCGGCAACAGTGGGGCACGGCAACGTGCTTCCTCGTGCCGGTGTGGCCGGGGAACGAGGGCTGGGAGCTCGTGAGGAGCCTGCCCGAAGTGTTCAAGGTGGTGCGCGAGTGGGCACAGGGCACACACCTGTTCACTGCCCCTGACCTGCGGGGGCACGGCAGGACCGCCTGGGGGCCCACCAGGTGGCCCGTGGTTGTTGTGCGGGTGGGGCCAGAGCCGGTGGCCCTCCCTGACTGGGCGTGAGGGTTGGGCAGAGGAGCTGGTGCAGGAGCTGCAGCGCGAGACGGAGCGCTGCAGGGCGGAAGCCCTGGCACCAGAGACGAGGAGGTGCTACGGCACAGGGGTGAGAGCCTTCGTCACCTTCTGCATTGCCTTCGCCTGCATGGGGTGCCTGGACCCCCTCCTGCCAGCCACGGACGCCACTCTCTGCATGTTCATCACCTTCTCCAGCTGGTTCGTGCAGCCCGACACCATCAAGAACTACCTGGCAGGGGTTCGGCGGCTGCACCTACAGCGAGGGCACGAGTGGGTGCCGGTGGCAGCCAGGCACGCGGTGGCGGCCACCCTCCAGGGGGTGAAGCGGTGCTGGGGGAGGCCTCCCAAGCCGGTCATGCCACTCACATTGGCAGACCTGGCTAAGATGGCGCTGCGCATCTCCACGCATGACCTCACCCAGATGTCACTGTGGGCGGCCATCCTCGTGGGCTTCTTCGGGTTGTTCCGGAAGGACAACCTCACCACGGGTAAGACAGGTGCGTGGAACACGCGGGGGGCGCTGGTGAGAGATGACATCCTGTTCCAGGACGACATGGCGGTGGTGTGGGTCAGGGTGCGCCACAGTAAGACCATTCAGTGCGGAGAGCGGCAGCACTGGGTGCCGCTTCGGGCGGTGCCGGGATCGCTCCTGTGCCCGGTGCAGGCGCCCGCGCGCCTCATGGCGAGCACGGCGGGGCGGCCAGGGGACTCGGCCCTCTTCGTGATGGAGAAGGCGGTGGGCAGGCGGGCCTCGGTGGTGCCCATGACCCACGATGCGCTGGTCTCAGGCATCAAGGCCTTGGCGGAGCGGGTGGGGCTAGACCCGGCCGGCTATGCCGGGCACTCCTTGCGGAGGGGCGGGGCCACAGCGGCCATGCGCTTGGACGTGAACAGCCTCTACATCAAGATGCAAGGTGATTGGAAGAGCGACTGCTTCGAGCGCTACTGCGAGCTGGACACCGAGCAGAAGCTCATCCTTCCCGGAGCCATGGCGGAGGCCGCGGCAGCGCTGCTCTAGACAGGTGATTCACTCGTGCACTCGGCCCTCCCATGCCTCCGATTGGGTGAGTGTGCCTAGGGCCCTTGAGAGAACCCCAGGCTCTGTCAGGAGAGCCCCTGCTAGGTGCAGGATTGGGTGGAGGCTGCTGCTGAGAAGCTTCTGCGCTACTGAGAGGAAGCTACTATCCGTTGCCGTTAGCCAGAGAGGCACAGCCAGAGAGGCTTAGGCACGGAACTAGCCGCGCAGCTTCGTAGCAGCAGCCTGCTCCCTGACAGACTGTGAGACACTCATCCAGCCAAAGACTCGGGAGTAATGGAGACAGATGGAGAAGAGAAGGCAGAGAGCCTAAGAGCAAGAGAAGGCAGAGAGCCTAAGAGCAAGAGAAGGCAGAGAGCCTAAGAGAAGACTCGCCAGAGAGGCAGAGCACCGAGAAAAGAAAGCTTGCCAGAGAGGCCGTAGCTTGAGAAGAGAAAGAGAGGAATAAGACTTGCTACACTAAATGTAATCTATAATGAATACTAGCAAGCATCCATCCCTGCTCGTGCTTGCATTGTGTTGCTTGTGTGCACCCTGCTTGCATTTCGGTTCATGAATAATTCACAATTATCGCTCGCGATAATTTCGGTTATTCAGAACTGAGAAATCGAGCAGGCGCGACTTTTGTCGCCCGGGAGAGGGCCCGATCGGGAATACGACACATTGCGAGTGGCGTCCCGATCGGGGTGTCACGGGGGTGACACCGTCCGCAAGGGAGTATCAATTGCGGACGCCACAACGGGGAGTCAGTTTCCACACTTCCGAATCCCGAAAGCCCCTGCTTTCTGCTCTGAAGTTTGTAAAACCCTCCCTCCCGTCCATGCTGACTCTGTTGGTTGTGGTTTGGGGGAAGGGTCAGGGTGGAGGCTGCTGCTGAGAAGCTTCTGCGCTACTGAGAGGAAGCTACTATCCGTTGCCGTTAGCCAGAGAGGCACAGCCAGAGAGGCTTAGGCACGGAACTAGCCGCGCAGCTTCGTAGCAGCAGCCTGCTCCCTGACAGACTGTGAGCCACTCATCCAGCCAAAGACTCGGGAGTAATGGAGACAGATGGAGAAGAGAAGGCAGAGAGCCTAAGAGCAAGAGAAGGCAGAGAGCCTAAGAGCAAGAGAAGGCAGAGAGCCTAAGAGAAGACTCGCCAGAGAGGCAGAGCACCGAGAAAAGAAAGCTTGCCAGAGAGGCCGTAGCTTGAGAAGAGAAAGAGAGGAATAAGACTTGCTACACTAAATGTAATCTATAATGAATACTAGCAAGCATCCATCCCTGCTCGTGCTTGCATTGTGTTGCTTGTGTGCACCCTGCTTGCATTTCGGTTCATGAATAAACGTATCGGGGGCATTGTGGCGGCTCGTGGTTTGGTCGTCAGAAGAACATATCGGGGCATTGTGGCGGCTCGTGGTTTGGTCGTCGAAGAACATATCGGGGCATTGTGGCGGCTCGTGGTTTGGTCGCCGAAGATCATATCGGGGCATTGTGGCGGCTCGTGGTTTGGTCGTCAGAAGAACATATCGGGGCATTGTGGCGGCTCGTGGTTTGGTCGTCATAAGAACATATCGGGGCATTGTGGCGGCTCGTGGTTTGGTCGTCGAAGAACGTATCGGGGCATTGTGGCGGCTCGTGGTTTGCTCGTCGAAGAACATATCGGGGGCATTGTGGCGGCTCGTGGTTTGGTCGTCACAAGGACATGCTGCCCGTGTTTTAACGTACGTGCGTGTGAGAACGCTTGGGTGATGGTTTTGGTTACGCAGTTGGCTGCACCTGCATGTCAGATTACAGCAAATTACACTTTTCCATGCAGGTGCGTGCACGGCCATTGTGAGGCGCCCCTCTGACTGCCGCGTCCATCCTATATTTGGGCGGTGTTTGGCCGATTCTTGGGAGAGGCGACTTGACATGTTGCGGCAGATGTCTGATGACAGCCAAGTATGGCCCGCGCATTAATGCTGTCGCTGGGATGAGGCGCGGGTACCAAGGACCCGTGTGGATGGTCAAGGGCTGAACTAGCGGTGTTGGGTGTTGGGGATTGGTCATATGTTCTGATTGGTACTTGGATGTGGAGCTGTCCAATCGGTGTGCAGCAAGTTCCCGATCCCGAATCGCCCGTGCGAGTGCGCCAAGCAGTGCAACCGCCTCACCACCGACACCACCGGGGGGTGCGCGCCTTCGCACGTCTCAAAGCCCGCGCACAGCTGACGTACCCGCGCACGGATGTGAACTCTGAGAGTACGGTGTCACATATACACATGCTTCACACAGCTCGCATGACGCCTGAAATGGAGTGCTCGGCGTAGGCGCCAGAATGTGCAGAGCCGTCTGCCCCCTCGGCGGTCGCACTTTGCCCTTCTGTTGCGTCCAGGCACGGCGAGGGAGTGAGCGGTCCCCTGTGATTATTCGTCTCCTGCAATCATCACAGGTGCACAAGACTGCAAGATGTGGATAACAATTTGATTAGAAATAAATTGTTACCATCAGCTAGCTGGGGTACCCCCCTTCAGAGTCTGTCAGGTGCTCTGTGCTATATGCTGACTACTGGCAAGCAAGGCTGGTCCACGTCTGTCCGAGTCATGTTCACAACAAGTCTCTCTCACTCTAGTTTGCCGTTTGGTGAAACTGTGGCTCTCTCTCTCTGCAGTGGTGACACGGAAGCTTCCACGAAGCTGCTAGCAGCAGGTTCTCCGAAGGTTCTCCGAAGGTTCTCCGAGGTGGCTCCAGATGGTCTCACGTCCAGCTGAGCCCGAAGCTTCCACACACCTGGCACCTCCCACTAGCACCCCAGAGCCACATGTCAAGGGTAGGGAGGGAGGGAAGAAAAAGCTGAACGGTGCCATGCACCTGAGGGCGTGAAGTGAGAAAACTGGCTGTAACGATGTTACAGTTAGTTTAAGAACTCCCTCACAGCCGATACCTTGGCTGTGTGCTGATCGGGCTGTACAGCCCGATCGGGCCTGAGCAGAGTCCCTAGATCTAACGATCAGGGATCCTCCTGCCGATCAGGCCCTGCGATCTAACGATCTGCTGGGGGCGTGAATCGGGAGTCCGAATTCACGCCCGGCAGCTAGCGCTGCCAGATGGCGAGGCCATCTCCCCCGACAGTGGACAGGCCGACTGGGGGGCTGTGAGCTGATTGCAGGCGGATAACCGAAATTATAGTGCCAATAATTTTGAATTATTCGTCTCCTGCAATCATCACAGGTGAACAAGACTGCAAGATGTGGATAACAATTTGATTAGAAATAAATTGTTACCATCAGCTAGCTGGGGTACCCCCCTTCAGAGTCTGTTAGGTGCTCTGTGCTACATGCCGACTACTGGCAAGCAAGGCTGGTCCACGTCTGTCTGAGTCATGTTCACAACAAGTCTCTCTCACTCTAGTTTGCCGTTTGGTGAAACTGTGGCTCTCTCTCTCTGCAGTGGTGACAAGGAAGCTTCCACGAAGCTGCTAGCAACAGGTTCTCCGAAGGTTCTCCGAGGTGGCTCCAGCTGGTCTCACGTCCAGCTGAGCCCGAAGCTTCCACACACCCAACTCGGGTTGGCCCCTAACGGTGGCCACACAGGCCTGGATGAACACCTACCGGATGCAAGGAGGGGCCTTTGAGTACCACTAGACCAAAGCCTAGAGCCCCTGCCTAACCGGGTGTAGCCTCAACAAGGGGGGCAACACAGACTTGCACCAAAGTGCCGACTCTGATGTCTGCTGAGGTGGAGTCGGGGAAGGTCACATCCGACCACACCAAGTGCCCCCGCGGGTTCCATGCCTCAGCCTTCTCGACGGACACGTTGTCCTTTCTGAAGAAACAGAAGAAGCAAGTGTCCATCGCAGCAAAGACCACATTCTCGTTGAAGTTGTGGGGGTTGAGCACCCCCACGATGAGGAGAAGCCCCCATCCTCCACCGGCAGCATCTTGTCCAGGAAGCCCCTGGCTCTGCCGGAGATGCAGAATGACACCCAGCTCCTCACACCGGTGGAGTAGGCTGGCTGGGTGTCGAGGGCGAAGCACTCCGACTGCAGGGTGACAGTCCGAGTCCGCAGAGTGTCCAGGAACTCCTCTGCTCACCCCGTGACCCCCGTGAGCTCGGTGTCAGTCCAGCTCACTTCACAGGGGGGGCAATGTACCACAATGACAGGCCAGTCAGTGGGGCCCCAGAAGGTGCGCCCGCCTCCCTCTGGTGAGGGGGCAGTGAACAGGGCACTGTTGCGCTCCCATCTGCGCACGATCTTGAACACGCCTGGCAGGGACACCACAAGCTCGAAGCCCGGGTTCCCGGGCCACCACGACACCAGGAAAGTGGCGGAAGTGCCACGATGTCAATGAAGTCGGAGAATGGCAGGTTGCCCCAGGCGTTGTGGCCGGTGAAGTCCATGACCCGCGCGTCGTCCACCTTGGTCCAACCCACTCTGCAGAAGGAGTTGGCCGCGTTCTCCGAGACGCAGCAGTCCACGGTGAAGGGCCCCAGCTGCACATCCAGCGGGTGCCAGAGGGTCGGGATAAACATCCAGTCATCACGGTCTTCGATCCTCACCAGCCGCTGCTTGTCCGCCTCGAACCTCGCTCGGAAGTCCTCAACCCGGTCACGGGACAGGAGGTCCGCGTAGATGTTGTCCTCGGAAGAGATGTACACGGGGCGAAGGCGGACGTCATGTTGTACACACGTGTAGAAGAGCTGGCGGAGCAGGGGAATGTAAGCTGCAGGGCCCCACCAGTTCTCCACCTGGCCGATGACACAGTTGTTGTCGATGCGGATAACAACGGTCTTCCCGGTGATGTACTTGCCCCACAACACGATGGCCCAGAAGACGGTGAAGAGCTCGAGGTAGCCGATGTCGTAGCTCTCCGGGCAGTCCGGTCGGAACGGGAAGTAATGCTCTTGGGGCTAGCAGATAAGCCAAGCCCATGTCACCGCAAACCACCGGCGGTCCAGCACCGCGCCCATGCCCTTGCCCGTGGACGCATCGGAGGAGAACCACTCCCACTTGATTTCCACCCGGTCCAGCCGGATCTTGCGCCCGTTGTAGAGGCGGGTGACCGTCACGATCATCTTCAGGTCTTGCACGACCTTGTCCGTGAGGTGAAGGTACTTCCCCTTGGCCTTAGCCAGGAGGGCGTTGGCATAGCGGGTGTAGAGGGAGAGCCCGTACACCACCTGCCCGTAGAAAGCCAAGAGCCCCAGCAACCCCTCCATCAAAGTGCGGGGCACCTGGCAGCCCGCCAGAGCCCCCAGCCTGCGGATCTCAGCAATCTTCTGCTGCACCACCACAATGCGATCCTCGGAGATGCTGGCTGTGCACTGGTTGCCCTCGGTGGAAAGCAGAATGCCAAGGAACTCGATAGCTTGGAATGGTCCCTCACACTTGTCATCGTTGACCTCGAAGCCCAGGAAGGTCACGAACTCTCTGAGGAGCAACAAAAACTCAGAAAGGACCTTTTTGCTACCAATCAACAGGAAGTCATCTAAATACCCCACGATCGAGGCACCCTGTGCCTTCATCCACCGAACAATGCCTCGGGTAAACCTCATGAAGTTGCCTGGCATGGCGGAGTTGCCGAAGGGCGCTCTGGTGTCTGCCAGCACCTGCTCATCCCACTCGAAGACGTGGGCGATCCAGTACATGGCCGCCACTGGAACGGAGCGGTAGGCTGCTGTGAGGTCGAGCTTGGCCATCCACAAGCCCGGGCGCAGCAAGGCGTAGGCATCCTTGATGGACGAGAACTTCTCTTTCTCCAAGTCAATCCTCGAGTTCACCCCCACATCCTCGGGCCGGGCGTAGTCCCACACCGGTGTGAACTTGATGACGCCCTTCCGCTCCTTGGCGACAACACCCACAGCGGAGATGCCCTTGATGTTCCACTCCATCTTGACCATCACGACGTTGCCCGCAGCTCTCTCCTTACGGATCTCCTTGTCCATGGCCTCCCAATGCTCAGCGGGCACGTAGTTCTCCACCGTGTAGAATGTGTCCTCCGGTACCGAGCTGAACGGGAATCCAATCCCGCAAGCGGCACCCCATACAAGAAAAACTTTGTCGGGGTCCGTCTTGAACGCCGCCGCCATCCTGCAGGCGTTGGTCGTCATGTTCGGCACAGAAGCACCCGCCTCCCGCAGCTCCGAGATGAACTCATGCCACTGGGTTATGGATGTACCTGCAACTGCAAGCGACACAGTGGTGGTGTCCTGCCACAACTTCTTTAGCAGAGGTGGCCAAAGCCTAGAAGCTGTGACTGGAGCGGGCATCGGCCCAATGTCCACCTCCCCTGCAACAAAGGAAGAGTCATGGCAAGGCTGGCCGGTCTCATCCCACACCTTCTGAAAGGAGTGGGGCGCCACAGGCACCGGCATCACACCCGCAACATCGGCGGGTAGAGCAACTTTCACCGGAGAAGCTCGCCGTGCTACCTTGGCCTGGACGTCGTCTCGTGAGCTCCTCTTCGGAGGGCTCACCTGCGGCCGCCTACGGGGAGAAGGCCTTCTCCATGCGGGCACAGGTGCCCCTCGTGCCAAAGTACCAACCCCGCGACAGCCGCGGTCCACCTCTGGCACTCAGTGTTTACCTCTCCCGCCCATGCGGCACTCCCTTCGCTGTCATGTGCCTCCGCCACCCGTGCCACAACAATCACGGGTGGCAGGCTGTCAGATCACCCGACCGTGCACACCTGCTGGGTGTGCTTGCCCCCACACTTCTTGCAAACGTGGGGACGGGGGCAGTCAGGAGTAGAACACCCGGTGACCTTGTTGAAATTCCAACAGCACTGGCCCTTAAACTTCGGGGGCTTTGTGAGAGCAGCGGACTTCGGAGCAGGCTCCACTAGAGGCAACTTCGGGGCCTTCGGGTTCGGGGACACCCGCGATGACGGCGTGTAAATGTCCGTTCCCTCCCGCGACTTTAAGAGCTGAAACTCTTGCCACACCGTGTTAACGCGGTGCTCCGACATGTCAGCTCTGTTGTCAGCGACCAGCTTCATCAGAAAGTCGTAGAATTCCAACATCACTGCGAACCCAAACTGTGAGACACACAGTTTAAACCAAGCGTGGAAGGAAAGTAGCACCCTCCCTTGCTCCTTAGAGGGGCACTCCACCGCGATGTGCAAAAAAGCTTGCTCCCACTCCTCGATGGTCTTGCACTTGGTCTTCAAGTGTAGCCGGGACTTGCCGTCCAGTCCCAGCTCCCAGCGCGGCTCCTCGTCCTCCGCAAATGTACGGAACGGACGAACCCGCAAGTCCACCCCCTTGTGAAGGCCCCCCAATGGCACAACAGGGGCTAGACGGGTTAGCAACCAGGAACCACCTGAGAACTGGGCGGCTTCCTCCGAAATCGGGTCGCCTCGCATCGCAGCCTCAATGTCCGATTCACGCTGGCGATAAAGTTCCGCCTTCGCCGGTGTTTTCGGAATCCATGTCAGTTGCCCAACTGCAGGCATCGCTCTCTCAGGCACGGAAGCAGCGACCCGCGTACCCCCAAGCGCCTGAAAGTCAGTTGTGACGAAAGAAGGGTCCACCAGCGACACAAATTCTTGCCATCCCACCAGGGTCTTCTTTAGCAGGAAAACGCGTGCCTGCAAAAGCTCGATCGTTGCCCGCGGACCCACCAACGTGTCTGGGTCCTCCGCTAGAAGCTCGCGGCAAAAATGAACGAGTAGCGGCATCTTAGCTGGGCGGACAGTCTCGAAAGGGTCTACTCCAAATCGGGTAGAGCCCGTGGCAACAATCAAAACTGAGAGTCTGCGAGCGTGCACAAGCAAAACTTCAGCGAGAACGTCCAACGTCTCGAGAGACCACTTTTCCGTAACAAGAACTGATTTTGATAATTCCTCATACAGCAATTGAATCGCAGGGTCCACCGCCACGACTGCTGCCCTGGCTGGAGCGGCTTCTAACGCGGCCGCATGTGCCGCGGCTTGCGCTGTCATCTGAGTCTGAATGGCGGCAAGGGCTGCGGCGTGATCTTCTGCCTGCTTTTGTAACTGCGTCTGCAAAAGTTGAAATGGCCGGGTCAAGAATCGCAGCAACCGGCGCACCCGCTGCTGCTCCCGCCCTTGGAGCCCCAAGAATCGGCAGTATTGGGCCCACAAGACCTCCCGGAGCACCTGCGACTGGAATCTGGGCTGCGGTGAACACACGTAGCGACTGTAGCAAAGAGCCAACATGTTTCCACCGCTGAATTGATTGTTCCCTAACATTGCGCCAGATAGCTTGGCCAACACCTGTCTCCCACTGAATCGGAAGTCTGAAACCAGAAGGTGTGGCAACGTCCGGAACCAAAATACCAGCCAACTGTAGTCTGGCAAGGTGAGGAATCTCCGGCGGCGGAATACGCACAGAAATAGCCGGGCCAACTGGCTGTAAACGTAAAATCAATTGCTCAGCAGACTCCAGAAACTTAGCGCGGCCAATCCTGGCGGTCGCAACTGAGTCGTAAAAATTCACTGCCGCAGTCACTGCCGGAAGAACCTGAGGCGCCGTGTAAGCTGCGCGCACGTCAGCAGCGGTAGGATCGGGAATAGGAGCGGCCATAATTTCTTAAATTATGGTTAGATTGGAGCCTGCGGAATTTTAGAGGTTTCTGTGCCGGTAGATCGATCAGAGTGTCCTGAGCCGTTAGATCAAATCAGCAGCTGAGTTAGATCTAAAGGCTTTACACACAACAGTATTTAGGAGTTCCGCCCGTGGGAATCCGCAGCTCTGTTCTTTTGCCTTGCAAAAGAACTTCACAAGAAAATTTTCCTCGCGGAGAAATTCTTAGTGCGGCACACTGCAATTTTTTTTACCCCACATTTTAAGGTTACTGTGGAAGTTTAAACCCTTGACGACTTACGACAATGAGCGATCAGGAAGGTGAGCAAGGCGCGTCGGAGAACAATGCTGGCGCGGCTGGACAACCGGCGGCGAAGTCCGGGATGGAAGTCCTGTTGGAGCAACTGGGCGAAATGATGAAGCTCATGATGAAGCTGATGGAGACTCTCGCAGCGAGAGTTGAAGTCGCGGAGGAGGTGGCAGCGAAAGCCGCTTCGCAGGCTGGTGGTTCCGCTCAGAGCGGAGACATGGAGTTGGAGGCATTAAAAAAGCTCCCGTATGTCCCACACGTTGAAGGGAATCCGTTCCCTGTGAGACCTGCGACGCTGGAGACTGACTTGCCGCAGATGTACGACCTGTACAACGACAAGACCTACGACGCCCTCTCCAAACGCACCAACTCGTCCATGCGTTACGAGCAGTTGGTGCTTGCCCCTGCGCTGTCGTACATGGACGATGCGATTGCGTTTTCCGAGGTGACCTTGGACTGGTGTCAAGATGAAAAGGATCCCCCAACGGTGGAGGAACTGAGTGAGCGCGTTTTCGCAGCGCACAACACGTTTAAGGGCGTTTTTTCGCTCTTGAACAACCGCTACACCATGTTGCAGCTCAGAGCGAGCATGGAGTCTGACGCAACATCGCACGGCGGAGCTGAGGCGTTGCGGGCGAAGTTGGCTTTCATCGAGGAGAAGGTGTACGCAGGCAGCGACGGGCTGGTGAGCGACTCAGTGCTCACGAAGTGGTTGAAGGAATTCGACACCACGAAGGCGAAGGCCGTGATGAACACGCACGCCAAGGCCAGTGCCAAAGTTTCGACTTTTCGTGACCGTCAAGGAGGCAAAGGCAAAGGCGCCGGAAAAGGTGAAGGTGGCCGCGGCAGCGGCAAGGGAGGTAAAGGGTCAGGGCTTGGGCGAGGCGCCCAAGCCCAGACCTAACTTTCCGATCACGGAAAGGTTGGACGCCTTCCGCCCCTCGGGGCGTTCAACGGAAAGAGCCCACCCTGCAGGAAAGGGTGCGGAGCAGAAGGGGGGCATGGCGCGCAGCTGGCGCGAACTCAGAGGTGATGCAGTGGATCAGCAAAGGGGCAAGGATGCGTTGGGTCGACAAGGCGCCTCTGCCTTTCGATCACGGAGTGTCGTTGGGCGACGCCACCCCTCCGCAGCTGGAGTGGATGGCCGCAGAGACCGAGCGGTGTCTCAGAACGGGCGCATGGGTGCGAGCGAGGAGGCGACGACACGTATCCCGAGTGTTCCTGGTGCCG
The DNA here is from genome assembly GCA_001247695.2 of Cymbomonas tetramitiformis. Taxonomy (NCBI): domain Eukaryota; kingdom Viridiplantae; phylum Chlorophyta; class Pyramimonadophyceae; order Pyramimonadales; family Pyramimonadaceae; genus Cymbomonas; species Cymbomonas tetramitiformis. The sequence continues at coordinate 11,767 of LGRX02027933.1, read as the reverse complement.
AAGCCGGGGACGAACAAGTGGCGTCTTGTGATGGACTTCCGCTGGTTGAACGCTCATTGCGTGAAATCTCGCTGCAAGATGGAGACGTTGAAGAAGCTGCGTCGGCTCGCCAAGCCGAACGACTGGTGCTTCAGCTTCGACCTCCAGGACGGTTACCACGTCGTGGGGATCGACCCCGCCTTCCAGGAGTACATGCAGTTCGACGTGCGGGGGGAATTATTCCAGTGCGGTGCCCTTCCCTTCGGCTGGAACGACTCGCCACGAATCTTCGTCAAGGTCATGAAGGTGCTCGTGGAGTGCCTTCGTTCTCCGAGATCCGCGGAGGATCGGCGGGAAGTGCGGAAGCTGCAAAGCGGAAGCAAGGTGCGACGACGTTGGGCAGTTCGCAGACGAGCTGGAGGATGCGGCCGCGAGGAGCATCAGCAGGGGGCGCGGGTGCTCCCTTACATGGACGACTTCCTGTTGCTGCTAAGCAGCAGGATCGAGGCGCTCAGGGCGCGCGAGCTGACATCTCGGGTCTTGGTGAGACTCGGATTGTCGCGCAACGAGAAGAAGGGGCAATGGGAGCCGACGCAGCTGGTGGAGCACCTCGGGCTCGAGGTGGACCTCAAGGCGGGACAGTTCCGCGTGACACCGGCGAGGCTGCAGAAGATTCACCTGCAGTCCAAGGCGCTTCTCAGCGAGGCGTCGCGACAGCGGAGGTGGCTCCCAGCTCGGAAGCTGGCAGCGTTCACGGGGCTCCGCCAGTCTGTGTATCTGGCAGTCCCTCCAGCGAGATTGTATCTCAGGGAGCTCCACTTCGTGCTCTCCACGAGGCGGGGATGGGGCGCGAAGGTGAAGCTCACACGGCAGGCGTGGAGCGACATCGAGTGGTGGCTCAGGCTGCCGGCTCAGAGCCGGTGGAACGGTCGCAAGATCTGGCGCAACCCCACGAGAGCGAAGGTGCACACCGACGCGTCTCTGTTCGCATGGGGCGGGTGCTGAACCTCAAGCACGCGGCAAGAGGATTCTGGTCCGACAAGCTACGGCATCTACACATCACGCACCTGGAGTTGGAGGCCGTGTACAAAACGGTGCAATCCTTCCTGAGAGAGCTCACCGGCAAGGTGGTGCGCCTCTACTGCGACAACCAGGCGGTGGTGGCCATGCTCTCGCACTTCACGTCGCGCAACCCGGAGCTGATGCGGCGGATGCGGCGCCTGTGGATCCTGCTGGACTTAAACGACATCGAGCTCCAGGCGAGGTACATCAGAAGCGAGGCAAACGAGTGGGCCGACCGCTTGTCTCGGGACCGGGACCTGGACGACTGGCGGCTGAACCGCAGGTGGTTTCAGTGGGCGGAGCGGGAATGGCACCAGCACACCGTGGACCGCTTCGCCTCGGAGCTCTCCGCCCAGCTGCCGCGCTACTACGCACAGTGGCACGACCCGGGGTGCGAGGGCGTGGACTCTTTGGCCTTTTCCTGGCTAGGAGAGGTCAATTGGGTCAACCCCCCGTGGTCCCTCCTCGACGAGGTGGCGCACAAGCTGCGGGAGGAGAAGTGCGCCGCCACGGTGGTGGCGCCCTACTGGCCGGGGCAGATGTGGTTCCAGCAGCTGGAGGCCATGGCCGACGAGGTGGTGATCTTGCCCCGGGGCAGGGACCTCTTTACTCCCAGCCGGCTGGGAGGGTCCGAGCTGCTCGGGGCCTCAAGCTGGGACGGCAGCATGTTCCGCATCTCTGCCTCCCGGTGAGCCATTACCTGCAGGATGGGAGGCGGGCAGCCGGGCAGGCGCCGCAGGCGGGGCTGACGAGTGGCCTCAAGGTGAAGGTGTGTTGGCCCCAGGATGATGCCTGGTACACCGGCACCGTGGGTGACACGGGGTCGGACGGCCTAACCCACATTGCCTACGAGGATGGTGACAGGGAGGACCTGGACATGAGCAAGGAGAGGTATGAGGTGCTCCCGGCAGCGGTGCAGGAGGTGGCTGGCTGGGATGCGGCGCTTCAGGAGCGCTGGAGAGGGGAGCTGGGGGACAACTCCCTCACTGAGCTGGCAGTGCAGATGCAGGGGACAGCATTGGGCGGCAAGACGGTGGGCAACTACCGGCCGAAGGCTCGGGCCTTCATGGCGTTTTGTGATGCGGAGGGCAGGCAGTGGCTTCCGGCAACGGGGGCCACGGTGAGGCTGTACATTGCTCACATGCTGGACAAGGGCACGGTGCAGGCGTCCAACATGCAACCCTACCTATCCGCCATCAACAACTACCACGAGGACATGGGGTTCCCCGGGCCTGCCAGGGGCCGGGCGATCTCCAGAGCAGTGAAGGGCATGGCCCGCCTCCAGGTGCAGGCGGCTGAGGCCGCGGGTGAGGAGCAGACGGTGCGAACCTGGCTGCCTGCCAGGCATGTCTCGGCGGTGCATGCGCACGGGCTGGGGTTGGAGCCGGTGGGCCGGGCAGCTACGGAGCTGCTCAGGGCGTGCACCTACGTGGTGTTTGCCTTTGTCACCTTCGGCCGGCCAGAGACGGGCGTCTCCATGCGCAGGGGGCACATCAGCATCACAGGTGATGACATCTCCGTGGTTCTCCACAAGGAGAATGGCAGGGGGCACGTGCGCCTCAGGAGGAGGCTCACCATCCCCGCAGCGGGGGTGGCGGGGCTTGTGCAACTCCTGCAGCACTGGCAGCAGGTGCGGGATGCCTGTTGGGGGCAGCGCCCGGTGACGGGCTCGGAAGTGCAGGGCAGCTACTGGAGGCTGCCGTGGGAGCAAGGAACGCTCCAGTCGGCGCAAGCTAATGGCTGGGTGCGGTTGGCATTGGGGAGGCTGGGGTGTGTCCCTACGGAAGGGGGACACTTCTCTGGCCACAGCACCCGCAAGGGGGCTTGTACCTGTGCCAGGGCTGTGGGCGCGGCGCTTGAGAAGTGCTGCTTCCTGGGCGGCTGGTCTCAGCTGTCCTCTGCCATCCACTCCTACATTGACCCGGCAGCTGTTCCCGACGAGCACATGGAGAAGTACTTCGGGTGGACCACTCCGAGATGGCGACAGCAGCAGCAGCGGCAGCCTGGCACAGAGCAGTGTGCCTAATGATCTCTGTTACATGGCAATGAGATGTGAAGAGCAAAAGAAATGGTTAAATTGGAGCCTGCGGAATTTTAGAGGTTTCTGTGCCGGTAGATCGATCAGAGTGTCCTGAGCCGTTAGATCAAATCAGCAGCTGAGTTAGATCTAAAGGCTTTACACACGACAGTATTTAGGAGTTCCGCCCGTGGGAATCCGCAGCTCTGTTCTTTTGCCTTCCCTACCCACCCAACCCAGAAGACTCTAAACATTTTGCCTTAGAAGCTGTGCATCAGCCTAAAAAGCATGTGAAGCTGTGAATCAGCCTAGAGATGACATTCCAAAAAGAGATTTTCTCTCACACACTTAAAAGCATGTAAGAAGAAAGCTATTTTTAATGTTTCTCTTTTGCTCGAATCCTCATTTGCCAAAGGCAGGCACTGCAATACATTTCATTAAAATGATTTTGCCAGCACCACCGGTCCTGCGACGGACTGACCATCGCTGTCGTACTGCGGAACCGTCCCGCAGTCTCTTGATTTCTCTGCGATCCTCCGCCGCCTGTGGCGAACGCAAAGCCTCCACCATCACGCGTACGAACTTGCAGAAAACTCTCGGAGAGTCGCTCCATCCGAACGGCATCGCTGAACATTGAAGCAGGTCCCCTTGCAGGTCGAACTGCATGAACTTCTGGAAGTCCGGGTGGATTCCCAGCGCGTGAAAACCGTCCTGGAGGTCGAAGCTGAAGCACCAGTCGCCCGGTTTCGCCAGTCTCCTTAGTTTCTTCAGCGTCTCCATCTTCACACGATTTTTTACACACCACTGGTTCAGCCATCGGAAGTCCACCACCAGTCTCCACTTGTTCGTACCCGGTTTCGGCACCAAAAAAGCGCGCGAAACGTGAGATCTTCTCGTCGCTCTCGTCCAGGCCCCGTTCTCTAGCAGCCTCTCCTTCTCCGCGTCCAGCCACACCTGCTGCTGCCGCGTCGCATCCCTCAGTGACACCCCGTGGTCGAACGGAGGTGGAGGCCCGCGCTTCCACCTCAACTTCACCCCGTGAGTAATCCATTGCATCACCTCGGAACTGGCGCCCGCCGCGCGCCATGCTCCCCTCCGCTGTCTCACCCGCTGCTGCAAGGTGAGTTTCCCCCGTCCAGCGCCCGGAGAGGGCTGTTGCGCTGGAGGGGGTGGCGGCACGCACATCACGCATCGGCCGCGGGCTTTCCGCCCCGGCCTTTGCCGCCGCCTTTGTCGGTAGGCTGCTTCGTACCGTCCTTCTCCTTGTTCTTACGCTCCTTCCAGCGCTCACGGTCCCGTGGATCTTTCGGAACCCGCGTTTCCGCGTTCGCCGCGTTCTTGGACGCAATGTTCAGCACTGCTCTGCCGCGGTTCTTGTCGAAGTCGTTCAGCCATTGCTGCAACACCTCGTCCGCCACCACGCCGTCCGCTGCCTGGTAGACCCTGTCCTCCACGAACTGCAGCTTCGCGCGTAGAGCTTCTTGTCCTCCCCGCTGTGAAGAACCCGGCTCCTGCTCCAGCTGCCCGCGCAGTTCCAGCATCGTCCACCGGTTACACAGTAAAGCGTACACGCCGTGGACAGAGTTGGAAACCTCGTGTAAGTGTTTCAGTAAGTCTCTCAGTGACAATCCGACGTCCTCATGTTCGTCCAACGTCTGGTTGCACGCGGTCACCACGTCGTGCAAGTAGGACAGCGCTGGAGCCAGCACCATGCACTCGTACTTCATGGAAGAGTTGGACTTCTTGGAGAGCGAGTCGTACGTCTTGTTGCCGTGTAAGTCGTACAACTGCGGCATCCTCGTTGCCAGTGTCGCCGGACGCGTTGGGAACGGGTTGACGGAGGCTGCTGGCACGTAGTCCAGCTTCTTCCTTCTCTCCAGGAGTTTCTCGGCGGACGTGGCTGCGGATTCCGGGTCAGAAGTCCCAGACTTCGCTGCCACCTTCGCCTCCAGCTCAACGTTGATTTGTGCTAGACGTTGATGATCGGCACGCAGCAGTCGATGATCTTCTGCCTGCTGCCTCTGCATCTCAAGCAGCTCACTCTGCTGCTTTTGCATCGTCAAAATTTGTTGTAACAGCACGTCCTGAGTGGACGGTGCTGCCGGGGAAGGGGAAGCCTGCCCGATGTCTGGCTTCGCCGGGAGGGGAGGGAAATCCTCTGCTGCCTTGCTCTTCGAAGATCCAGCCATTCTCTCTCCCTCAGAGGAGTAACAGTGAAGTCAATCGTACTGTCGTAGTCGCTGTGAAGCCGTCGTTTGAAGTCGTAACGCCGTCCCCGCGACTTCACTGTCAGATCTCCTGTCGTCGTTCGATCGCCGTCGTACAACCAAGTGGTCTAGTCACTACCTACTCTACTGTTTTACCGGTGAAACAGGTGAAGAAAATTACAAAATCGGATTTGCAGTGTGCCTCACAGAGTACCGTAGGTACCCGTGAAGTTCCTGTTTGCAAGAGCAAAAGGAACAGAGCTTTGTGCACGTCACCAAAAGGAAAGAGTCCTCTGGGTCGGGAGCGGTGGGAAGAGCAAAAGGAACAGAGCTGAACAGGCGTGTCGCTTCGTGGCTACTTGTACATCCTGTTTGTGTCACGGAGCTACATGTGTCATTCGGCTCTACTGCAGCAGGAGTCACGGATTCTGAAAGTCTGAAACCACAAAAATTCTGTTGCACTCCAATTTGAACAAAATGCTATGCAGTGTGCCTGTTGGCAATGAGATGTGAAGAGCAAAAGAAACGCGGAAATATTCTCACTTCAGCGACTAAAGCTAAAAGAAAAAGCTGAATGGTGCTATGCACCTGAGGGCGTGAAGTGAGAAAACTGGCTGTAACGATGTTACAGTCAATTTAAGAACTCCCTCACAGCCGATACCTCGGCTGTGTGCTGATCGGGCTGTACAGCCCGATCGGGCCTGAGCAGGGTCCCTAGATCTAACGATCAGGGATCCTCCTGCCGATCAGGCCCTGCAGATCTAACGATCTGCTGGGGGCGTGAATCGGGAGTCCGAATTCACGCCCGGCAGCTAGCGCTGCCAGATGGCGAGGCCATCTCCCCCGACAGTGGACAGGCCGACTGGGGGGCTGTGAGCTGATTGCAGGCGGATAACCGAAATTATAGTGCCAATAATTTTGAAGGGAAGGGGCTGACCTTCTGAGCAGGACATGGGCGAATCCATGCCTGGTGACGGAGGGAGAGCCCGAGGGTACAAAGGCAGTCTTGCTGCGGCCTGCGGAGCTCACAGCGATGTGGCTGGATCGCCCACCTGGTGACCCGCGCGAAATGCGGGAGATGCGACGTGCGGCTCCCTTCACCTCATATCCGCACAATCTTCCTCTTTGTCCTCTAGTTGCATCTTGCCAGCTTCGCCTTGCTCCACCCTGCGCCGTTTGTCAGCTCCACTGTGCCTGTTGAGCCTGTCAGAAGCAGTGAACGTGTTTAGATGTCATGTACCATGTGCCGGTACTGCATGGAGTGATGCTTGTGCGGCTGCGGTCCATGGACACGGGCCAGTGGTGCTGCAACTGATCAGCCCCTCTCGCCAGGGTGTGCTTGGGCGCGGACAGAGGGTATTAGTCTGGGGGTGCGGGAGGTGGCAGCGCGGGATTTGAAGTCTTTTAGGTCGGGGGACCCGCTTGCAAGTTGCTCTGCTAGCTGCAATAATAACGGGTGGTGCGCCCCTTCCTCGCATCTGCCATGCCGCTCCTGAAGACGACCTGATGAGCTAAGCCCAATGCGCGAGACGCATAGCACATACCCGTTGTTCAGATGCACTAGGGTGCTTGGGCAGACGCGCCCTGTTCTGAGCACAGGCCAATGGGGGCGCTGACAGGTGTGAGGGTAAGATGTGCCGATGCTTCTATGGTAACCGCCCTCAGCTCCTCAGCTTCTCCTCCCCAGCCACACCACACTGCCCTTTGCCACGCGGCGTCCGATGAGGGAGGGAGAAGCTGCACCGCAGATGACGTGTTTGAGGATGGCGAGTCAGAGAGTGGAGAGTTACATGTTGGCGGCGCGCAGGGTGCAGGCTCTAACGTGAGATGCAGGCGCCACGCGCTAGACGGTGCTATGAGCCTGCCTGTGGGAAATACCAGAGCTGAGCGCTACTGCCGCCGGCTGAGCTTAGAGCAGGGGGCGGATGGGGTGGAGTTGCATGTCCTAGAAGGTCCTTCTGGGGGACCCTGCAGGGAGCGGAGGGAGCCTGCCTGCTGCTGGCTAGGTCCTCCACCAGCGGATCTGCCGTGCGCAACACGGCATGTCCATAGCGCTAATTTCGCCGAAGAAGCTCGATGCCCATCTCGCGTGCCGCAGAGGGGGTAAAGCAGAGAATGTGGGGTGTGGGGTCGCCGCAGGCTGGCGGGGCCGGTCTTGCGAGATGCGCTCGCCGACGTACTGCTTCAGCGCGTGCAGCATGAACGGCCAGTGCATCGGGGGCTTCTGCCACTGCAAACCCGGCTTCTACGGTAAGCTCCAGAGCAGCACAGAACGCTTTCACGGCTTTCAGGGAGGGAGGACCTTCTTCCTCATGCCCCTGGGCACTTCATTTTGTCGGCGGACCTCATGGCATTCAGTGTGTGGCTTGCCCTTAGACCGATTCCATTGGCACCATGTAGCCACAGAAGATCGGCTACACTATGTACCCACACGCCGGGGATCAAAGGATTCCTCACACTTCGGACATTTATCCGGATTTCCCGGAGCTCCCTCGTGGAGAATGGGAGCCCCTAACCCTCACTGGGCCATCTGAGTGCAACTGCACTGCCGGCGCACTGATGTTGTGCCTCTGAAGTCAGTCCACCTCTGCCCCTCGAGCTGCCCGAGCCTTCTCCTCACCACCAAGCCTACTCTCAGAACCACCACCCTGCTCCCTGCATGCCCCAAAGCCCGGTCTTAAGAGAGCTTGTCCACCCACAACACGGGCGGTGTTCCAAAGGGCTGTCCCAAGGGGCTGAGAATGATGGACTGTGTTGCTTCCTTCTAACCTTGCGCACCCGCCACCAATCTGAGCTTGCAGCCCCCTTAGGAAAAGTGACCTGTAGTCATCTGTCATTCTGCACTATCAGTCATCTGTCATTTTGCATTATCATTTATCAGTCATTTGTCATTTTGCATCATCATCTCAAAGTACAATCAAATGTATTCAACGCCTGCCGGTCGTGGTCATGAATCGTGTGACTGTACAGACACTGTGTCACAAAGTCGACTGTAGTGACTATAGTTTGTACATCTATCGGACAGAAGGTATCTGGCGGGGACACAAAACAATAAAAGGGAGCAGCTCTGTAAGCTGCCATCATTCTCTCTCTCATTTATAAGTTAACAGTTACAGTGCCGTAAGTTAAATGCTGTGCAGTCGTGTTTATTAGATAAAAATATCCTATATATAAGATCAGCTCATACCTAGGTTATGGGCCCACAACGGTGTTGAACCTGCGTGGAGGCTTAGTATATGAGTGGTCAGATTCCGGATATCTATACAGTATATAAACACACTCGGTCTGAACGTTTCCAGTTTTCAGATATGCAGGAAGCAATTGAGCAGAAGTACAATCCAGAGCTAAGTACAAGTCAAAGTAGGGAGGATCAGTGTCTCAGCTTTTAGTTAGGCAGATGGAAATGATGGAAGTTATAACACGTCGTCTCGCAGCCGCGGAGCAAAAGCAAGTGGAGACGTCAGCAGAAACGCTGATAACAGCAGATAATGCACCAAAGGTGGTACACAGTGTTTTGAAGTCCTTAGGAAGTGTTTCCAAGTACTCAGGAAACGAAAGAAATCAGTACGAAGCCTGGACTAGGTTCAGTACACAGTTGAAATCGGCAGTCGGTTTCTATTCAGAGTTGAAGGAACTAGTAAGTACTGAAAAATCTATCAGCGACGTGGCGAACATGAAAGATCTAGCTGATATGACACCAGCGACTAATCCTTTTGTCGATGAAGTTCCTCGGCCGGGAAGTATAATCACTGTACAGGGTTCGGCTACGGTTGCAAGCTCTGTGCTGTCAGCGATATTAATACAGGTAACAACTGGTGACGCATTTGACTTGGTGCGACGTTGTGGGAACGACGGTGTCAAGGCGTATCGAAAATTGCGTGCACGTGTGGAGCCTCAACTATTTGGACAATTGGCGTCGTATATGACACGTATGACGAAACTCTCTGTGAACTCCACAACAGATCCAGTGAAACAGCTCAGTGCGTTTGCTGATATTCAGTCATCTTTGAGTCGGTATGGTGGTGAAAGTCTGGACGAGAGGACAATCGAGATGCTTACGTTAGCGTTTGCCGTATCCGCTCTGCCTAGCGACTATGCAACGGTGGTCGCAGCTCTTGGACAAGAGGCAAAACCGACGTTTGAGCTGTTGATGCAACGCTGTGATTATTTCTTTGTAAATGTTCTGCAGCAGAAAAATCCGACACACTATGCAGCAGCTGCGCAGGATAGTGACACTGCGGCGGTGGCGAAAAGCTTACAAGCTGATAGGCGACGGCAAGCGGAGGAGAAAAAGAAGAATGACAGTAAACTGCTGGAATGCGCCGTTTGCTCCGGCGAGCACACTTCAGAGTCGTGCTGGCTTTTGCACCCTGAGAAAATGGAGGAGTTCATTAAAAGAAATCCTGCAAGGGAGGCGGAGTGCAGGGAGACGTATGCGAAACGAAAAACACGTCACCTGAACTCACAGAGCGACAAGGCGGTGGAGAAGGTCGCGGCAGCGGTGTCATCGACGGCTGCAAAAATGACGGACGAGGAAATTTGGGAGGCGGAGGAGCATGACGAGGTACCGATTGCTTGTCCGGTCGTACAACACTGTGATAATCAACGTGGTGCGTACACAGCAGACGCTCTGCAGCAACGAGTGCTACACTACGATTGTATGGCCATGAAGAACGTGTTCAATGATCTTCGTTTTTTTGAGGGGAGCACAGTTTGTGCTGAGAAGGCCGTGAACTTCCAGATCATGGCCGGGGAAATGACAACGTCGAAGGGTGCCGGTGTGGTGCGCGTCAATCTGTGGAATCATGCAACTGGCAAGCTCGACGTGCTCAGTGTGGAGGCGCAGTACGTGCCGGATTCACCGTTTAATCTTCTGTCGGCGATGTATTTTGAGGACAAGTTTGATCTATACGGGCAGTTGCTTCATCGTGAACTGATAAGTACGAGCGGAAGCTCTCGCTACAACTTGGTACGAGACGGGAGGACGTTTATCCTGCCGGAGTCCTTTGCTGCTGAGGCACAATCGCAGCACTCTCGTACATTCATCAAAGCTGCGGAAGACCGTCACCGTGAACGGCGAGCTGGTTGCGCACTCAAAGACGGCTCGAGGCATTGCACGCATGGCCAATCTACTCGCAGAGTTCGTGTCAGTCAAGCTCCTGGTGCACAATCATGCAGTACGAGACTACTATGTGGCGAAGCTGGCTGAATGACAGTTTTCTGGTGCTTCGTTTCATTCCGAAGCACGGAGGAGTAGGAAAAGTGACCTGTAGTCATCTGTCATTCTCCACTATCAGTCATCTGTCATTTTGCATTATCATTTATCAGTCATTTGTCATTTTGCATCATCATCTCAAAGTACAATTAAATGTATTCAACGCCTGCCGGCCGTGGTCATGAATCATGTGACTGTACAGACACTGTGTCACAAAGTCGACTGTAGTGACTATAGTTTGTACACCTATCGGACAGAAGGTATCTGGCGGGAACACAAAACAATAAAAGGGAGCAGCTCTGTAAGCTGCCATCATTCTCTCTCTCTCATTTATAAGTTAACAGTTACAGTGCCGTAAGTTAAATGCTGTGCAGTCGTGTTTATTAGATAAAAATATCCTATATATAAGATCAGCTCATACCTACCCCTGACCCCAACACCAGCTGTATGGTAAATGCCCAGTTCCATGTCATGTTTGCTGCACCTCTCATCCAACGGCTGCGGGGAGGGGACGGTTGCCCTAGGTGTGGACTGCTCTTTGGTGAAGAACCCTGATGGGGAGGGCAGCTTGCTGTACTGGGACGTGGCGAGCGCGCCTCCTGGGGCACCGCCGCGGCTCCCCCCGGCCAAACCTCGGGTGTACGTCTACGACCTGAAGCCGTGGTTCACCTCACAGTCCGTCTCTATGGCCTGGGACCTAAACGGGGATTTCAGCCGGCCAATCGGGTGAGGGCCTATCAAAGCAGTACAGCAATGTGGGCCTTGCTCAGACGTGTGTGGCGTCAGCGCCTCGTGCGAATGGAGCACGCGGTGCATGGGGTGGGGAGGAGGAGAGCATGTGCAGGTACGCGTTCATGGAGCGCATGCTAAGCAGCCGGCACCGCACTGCAGACCCGCTAGATGCGGACTACTTCTTTGTGCCAGTAGTAGGTGCAAAGCCAATCCGGCGCGCAGCAGCGCTCGAGCACTTGCGCAACGACTGGTGCGCCCAGCAACCCCTTCCAGCTGCGCCCAGCAACCCCTTCCAGCTGCGCCCTCCCACCTTATCATCCGTCCCCTCCCTACTGTAGTATGATTAGGTGTATGCCACTTCTCCATACTCCGAAGCTGGAGCCAACCAATCAGAAGGCGTGATCTCCATCCCACGATTTCGTGCTCTGGAAAAGAAATCTAAAATGGAGGGTGTAAAGTTTCAGTGGTTTCGTGCGCTCTTAGATTTGACAAATGGCAATTCCCGGGATTGGCTTTGATGGGGGGAGGGAGGGTGTCATTGTCAGGGGCTTGAAT
>LGRX02027932.1:0-11729 GCA_001247695.2 Cymbomonas tetramitiformis | reverse complement strand
TATGGGACCGACGCACAGGTGTTTTTGCCTTTTTTTGCTTAAAAAAGTGCATTTTGGGGTTACGCGTTACACATGGACCTCACTTGGACCGACCAGTGTTAAAGGCTCGCTCTCACGCTGCCCCCATGAAAATCAGCGGGTCCCCGAGATTTACAAAAAAAAACGCTTGGTCTAGGCGTGGGTCCGGGTCCATGTGGTGCAAAAATGTCTGACCATGCATGGACCTCGCGTGGACTTGCCAAATAATACATCGGACCACTGTCGGACCGACGGCATGGACCCGTGATGAAGCCTGTGGGACCGACGCACAGTTTCACATTTTGGGGGATTCTGGTCACATGGACCTCACGTGGACCTATCTAAAGAACGTCGGCGAGGCAAGCAGCGGTGTAAAAATTCCTAGTTGAGAGATGGCGAAAATCGACCCAAAAATCGGGAAAACCCCAAAAATTGGGCACGAGAAAGGGCAGGTTGACTGCAACGATATCCCGCCATGGCAGCCCCAGCAAAAGCCACCGACGCCCCGACAGCTCAACTGGAAGAAGAATCTACCTCCTTCACTCAAATTTCCGAACCAGAAGATAATTCTGGGGAAGAAGAGGAGGCGGAGATTGTCCTCCAGCCACTCCGCTCTTACCCTCTGGAAAGCCGCACGCAGAGCCGCGCCAGGCGACGCGCTCAAGGACAAGAGAGACGCGCTAAGATGCGGCAGCGGCAAGCCGACCGCGACCTGGAGGGTGGGTGGTATTTTGGTCCTGATCCTCTTCTTCAGCCTGCACCACCTCGCACGCGACCTATCAGGTCCAAGCAGCGCGTACCTTTACACCATCCAGTACGAGCAGCCATCTGTGCACACCTGCGGCGCGATGGTCAAGTAATGTGGAACCAAGACAGCCAGCTGACTGCAGTTCGGGACAAAGAGGGAACGCTGCTATTGGTATTCTGGGCATTGCTGAAAGGATAGCGAGTGCGCGTACTGGTGGATTCTGGCGCCTCAGACGAATTCATCTCCAGTGAGTGCGTCAAGAGATTGAACCTCACGGTGCGCGCTAATGGACCGCCCCTGAACGTTACCCTCGCGGATGGGTCAGTGCAAACCTCTGCGCAAGTCGCTTATGTCAAGCTGACAGCGGAGACTTCCGAAGGAACGTACTCGGAGGTCATCAAGATGCGAGTGCTTCCTCTGGGCATCAAAGTGGACATTGTGCTTGGAGGAAGGTGGTTGAGACACCTCTCGCCGGTCACTCTGGACTATGATGGGTGGAAATCAGTCAAGTTTCGTCATCATGGCAAATCCGTGCGGATACTGGGATGTTCGCCGGGGCGCAGCTCCACGCGAAAAGGCGAGAGAGCCGCAATGGCTCTGGAGCCGATGGTGATGTTATCAGCGGCCCAAGTGAGCAAGGAGATCAAAGCCTATCGGCGCAGACACGCTGGAAAGGACAGCGCCGCGACCCCACACAACATCTTGGTGGCCTATGCGACACCTCTGGTAGGGACTTCCATGTTATCAGCGGTGGCCACCAGTGAGAATTTGGAGGACCCGTCCATCTCCCCAGAATGGAGAAAGAAGTTTCAACAGTTGACCGAGTCCTTCTCACCCCGAAGCGCTGCCAAACTTTGACGCCCTGCGAAAAGACGAAGTGGCCCATGTGCGACTGCAAGAGGAGGGCTGGAATGGCATCGCGCCTGCTAAGAGACCCTACAAGATGTCCATGGTGGAGCTGAATCAACTGCGAGAACGCCTAGATGAACTCCTGAGCAAGGGTTGCATCAGGCCTTCTTCCAGTCCGTTCGCCGCACCAGTACTGATGGTTCCCAAGCCTGGGAAACCTGAAGTACTCAGAATGGTCTGCGACTTCAGAGCAATTAACAGCCTGGCAGTCAAAGACAAGTACCCACTTCCCGGCATTCAGCAGCTGTTCGACTCTATGCACGGGGCCAAATACTTCTCCTCCTTCGATGCGGTAGACCGGTTCTGGCAGATGGCCATGGCGCCTGAAGATGTGGAAAAGACCGCGTTCACCTCCCCCTACGGCTCGTATGAGTGGTTGGTGATGCCCATGGGGTTGACCAACAGTCCTTCTTGCTATCAGCGGCGAATGCAGCGCGCTCTGGGACATCTTCCTTTCGTCAAGATATTCCTTGACGACTGCATCCTCTTCAGCACCACTCTGGAGGAGCACCATTCGCAAATCAAGCAATTTCTGGAAGTCTGCGAGAACTAAGGCATCTACCTCAAGGAGTCTAAGTGTCAGCTACTTCAGACCCAGATACGCCTCCTCGGGCACGTTATCTCACGCGAAGGAAGTCAACCTCAACATGACAAGCTGGTCGCCATCAGAGACTGGCCCGCTCTGGAAAACGCCACGCATGTGCGCCAATTTCTGGGGTTAGCTGGGTTGTGCCCGTGGGCACTACGACAGATGCTCGGAGATATGTTTTTTATTGAACGTGCAAAGGTACACAATTCGGATTTTTATAATATACTGGATCAGGGCCAGATTGAGGTACAAACGATAATTCGGTTCCGAGTTCTGAAGGCTAAACACTTCTCAAGTGCTCCACTTATTCACTCGTCACTCAGGTTGCAGGGTCAACCACTCGACAGCCGATGTCACACTTCGGCTCAACGTTCAATTCCCGATCCGATCTCATTTCTAATTCCGATTCGTCATTCTCGATTCAGATGTTATGCCGACAGACTGACACGATGACTGCCCCACAGTACTGTCATACTACTGTACTGTCATACTGTCATACTGTCATAGCGTCATACTGTCATAGCGTCATACTGTCATACTGTCATAACCTTGATATCTGATATTCGATTTCATTGTCTTTTCAACCCCGATGCGAATCTGACCATTCTTCGAGGGTCTGACTGAGTTCCACGATGACACCCCCCACAGTACTGTCATACTACTATAGTGTCATACTGTCATACTGTCATAGTGTCATAGTGTCATACTGTCATACCCCGGACATCTGGTATTCATTCTCATCGTGATTTCAAGCCCAATTTCACTGTCATCGTGCCAATCCCAGATTACCCCCGATGACACACATACGGACGCATAGGCATATCGGCTCACGCTGTGCCTCCGGGCACAACTCTCCCCCCCTTAGGAGTGGTCTACCTCCTGGGATCACTCCGCTAAGGTACCCATCTAAGTTCCAGTTCTTAGGTTTTCTGGTTCCTTTCTGTTTCCAGTTCTTAGGTTCTCTGGTCCCTCTTCGAGCACAGTTTGCCTGCCGCTACCAGGGCACCACTTTCACGAAGAAGGGTGCCACTTGGAATCTAAAGCGGGTCTTCAGTCTTGCGGAGGCGTAAATGTCGGAAAAGTTGTCGCAGCAGAAGTGCTGGCACGGGATATACACTCGCGGATCGGCCCGCTCCAGTCTGCTGCGGGTGAGGTCCAAGCTGAGCAGTCTCTGGATGAGCACCGGTTGCCCATCTGCACGCACACGGTGTTGAAGCAGTACAGCGTAGCAGGGGCGTGGGTGGCGCTGAGTTCGTCCATATGCAGGTGGGCTTCATGTACTGCGTACCGTACATGCAGTAGGTACACACCAGCGGAGGAGGGAGCTGGCGCATCATAGGACGAAGCCGTAGCGCGTTAGGGAAGCGACCTCTGGGGTTTTCCATGAACCAATGTTTCGGCTCCAGGTAGTCAATGATCTGCAATGCTCGTCGTACGATTTTGTCAGCCTGGGGAAGGTCAGGGGGTCCACCAGTGGTGCGCGCTTGACTGTACTGCCTGCAGGGGGGACTTGCCCAAACGACATCGAAGAATCCAGGCGGGTATTGTTTGTAGTCCCATTGCAGGATGTCACACACATGAGTGGGTTGCCAGATATGTCCGGAGTCGAGGGTCACCACTGAAGCGGAGGGGAAGCAATTTAGGAATTCTCTCTCTACTGAGCCAGTACCGCTGAAAAGTACGAGAATCCTGGGCGTGCGGGTTGCTTTCGTCTGTATCGCCAGCAGCTCTGTCACCAGTGCCAACGACCCATCTTCCACGCGCTCTTGGCGTTCCCACGGCAGGGGGGTATCATATTCCATCTGTTCGAGCTGGTCCAGTTCGTCGCAGGGATTAGTGATTAGGTGGGCCAGTGTCATTCCGGCTTGAGCGGAGTGACGGCCACGTTGCTCGCGTCGCCGAGTGGCTTCGTCGCGAACTTGCGCTTCCATGTGCAGTCTCGCTTGCTCGAATTCACGAAGCTGTTGAAGTGGACCTCCGCGTTCAAGTTTGTCACGCGTCCTCCATTGGTCGTGAGCTTTGGAGTAGCCAGTCCAGCGAACCTTCCACTCTTCCACCTCTTTTCCTCGAACAGACCGCACCCGACGTGCAAGAATACGCTCAACGTGTGCTTCCTTCTGACCGTCCACTACCACCTCTTCAGGTACTGCTAGGTGATCGCGTGCGGCGAAAGCGTCTTGACCGCTGGTGTACGGTTTGAGGCGATGTTGAGCAAACACGTCGTGTATCCGCCAGTGAGGAGGGAGGCGTAGGCGGTAGGCTACTGGAGCTCCCCTGTCGGCCTCTGGCATGGTCATCTGTACATCGCTGAAGAAGCGTTCGGTCACAGGAACTGGTCCATGCCAGCGCTTGGTCAATTTCCTGCAGATGGAGCGATCCATCACCTTCTCCGTAAGGTGTTTCGCCTCTATCCAGACCAGATCTCCAACAGCATACTCCCGCTGTCCGTGCCTACGATCAAACTGTTCGCGCTGTCGCTGTTGAGCCAGCTCTAACCGCTGTCTGGCGTCCCGCAGTTGCGACGAAAATTTCACGGCCACTTCGTGTGCGGTGCCTACTCCCCCTGTTCGTCGTCCAGCGGTGGACTGTGCGGCCTCCAGGAAAAGGTCCAACTGCGACAGCGGCGAGAACCCGAACACCAGCTCAAATGGCGTGAAGCCAGTAGATTCACTCCTGGAGTCATTGATCGCGAACTCCACGTTAGTGGTGAACAGATCCCAGTCCTCTACATTGGCGTCTACGAAGGACCTGAGCATGTCCTCAATAACCCTGTTGCTGTGTTCCGCCTGGCCGTCAGACCGAGGGTTGTACGGCGTGGTACGAGCCACCTTCACACCCATCAGCCTCATGAGCTCCTGCCAGAAGGCATCTTGAAACCGCGGGTCACGATCAGAGACAATTTTCATAGGCGCGCCATGTAAGCGCCACACCGAGTCAAAGTAGATTCTGGCCACCACAGCTGCAGAGCTGTCGCCGAAGTTCATCGGCACAACGTGGACCATCTTCGTCAGCTTGCAAGTGAAGGCCACGAAAGCGTCATTACCTCTCTCTGATACTGGCAGGCCGGTGACGAAGTCCACCGCGACATCCTGCCATGGCCTGTTCGGGATGCTGTGAGGGTTTAGCAACCCATCCGGGTAAGTTCCCCGCGGCCTCACTGATTGGCACACTGCGCAGGATGCAACCCAGGTGCCCACATCTTCCGCGGCACCACGCCAATAGAAGCGTCGCAGCACCCTCTCCAGAGTCTTGTCTCGCCCAGTGTGACCCGAGGACAATGACTCGTGAGCATGACGAATCACTACTTCTCGAAGTGGAGAGTCCTCCCCCAGCACCAACTGATATCTCCCTGCTGCGGTCCTCCAAACCACTTCACCCACCAGCCTGAAGTCCTGTAGGCATTGGTGTGGTGCCGCCTTCACTTTCTCCCGCAGCGAACGAAGTGTCCCTCTCTCGGGTGTACTCCGCTTTCAACGCACGCAGGAACTTTGAGTCCGACTGCTGGGAGGTTGCGTCTCTGAAGGCTGCTGCCTCACCTGTCCTTATCACAGCGGGGGCTGTTCGCGGATGCCTCACGCGTGCTGGCTGTGGTTTGGCGGGAGGGGCGTGTACTATCAGAACAGGCCAACGAAGGTCGAAGGCCTTCCCATCTGGGTTCTCGAAGAACTGATTGGGCTCGCCCTTATCATCGTGAGTGGGGATGACCTCCACGATCTGCATATTGGCCTTTCTGAAAAGTTTGCGCCACGCGGGGAGCTTGGACTGGTGAACTGGTAGAACGAAGACTGCTGAGGTGTTTTCTGGGTCTGCCTTCCATTCTGCGATATACTTGTTCAAAATCGCCTCCACAGTAACGTGCTTGGAGTTATATGGAGGGTTACACCAAACCCGAAGGCCCCTCCATTTCTCTGAAAGGCAGTCTGTCCAGAATCTATCCGCCTGTCTGTTGCGGCCGCCAAAGTCACAACAGGCGTCCACATCGAAGGGTCCAAACTTCTCGGCGTACTTCGAGGAGTACTCTGCTCGGACACGCCAATTCTGTGAGTCCTCTGGGGGAGTCTGCCGTTTTTGTGGGTGAAGGACCGGGGATGGAGCTGACTGCTGGGGCGCCTGCTGCGGGGGTGGTGAGCTCGCTGGCACCTTCTCAGTGGGCGCCTCCGATGCGTCAGCTCGCGACGTAGGCGTTCGAGTCTTCGGTGACGCCAACTGTGGAGGCGCTGGGGTCGTAGAGGCTTTCCCAGCGCGTGACATACTCCTCGTTATCCTTATCTGAGGTGGGGCTCTGTCAGGGGGTTCGTGTGGAGCTTCTGTCGGCTTCGCGCTATCAGCTTCAGGCCAGTCAGGCATGTCGAAGTCGAGGTGATCCTCCTTCATTCCTTTATAGAGCTTCGGGTTAACGAGAGCGATGGTCTCCCCCATGTCCATGGCCTGTTCCGCCACGGAGAGGGTTTCCACTGCTGAGAGCCAACAGTCAACCGTCTGGGCCCAGTGGGGATGAGCTGCGGGTGGTGAGCTGGAGAAGCATTCAGACTCCAGCGTTGCCAGAGGGTCTTTCGGCAGGTCTGAGGTGGGGTCGATCACTCCTGCCTCCTTCAACCCCTCGCGAACGTCCTTGTCTTTGAAGTCGGGTCTTCTGGACAGGGCGTCTGGTACCAGCAGCAGCGCTCCCTTGATGTACTCGCATTCTCGGGACTCCCACCTCCACCAGATCCATGTACCAGCGTGCCTGTCTGCGGCTAAGCTCTCTGCCAGGTTCCATCAGCCATTCAAGGGGGCGGTGATCACCCTGTATGCGGAAGTTGGTGAAGATGAGGTAATGCCGCCAGGTGACGGTGGTACAATGGTGTAGAGCACCTAGCTCACGCTCGCCGGTGTGATAATTCTGCTCGGCGGCCGAGAACTGGCGGCTCTCGTATGCTATCACGCGCAGCCCAAGATCATCTCCATTGTCTTGCATCAGTACTCCCCCAAGAGCGATGCCGCTAGCATCCGTCTGCACCACGAAAGGTGCTGTGCCGTCTGCGGCACCCTTAATGTTGGGCAAGGCGAGCACTGGCGCTGATGTGAGGGCCTTCTTCAGCTCCCCTGCATGGGACCCCACTCCCAGGGTACGTCCGACTTGGTCAACCGGGTGAGGGGCTGGGCGATCTCGGAGAAGCAGTGAATGAATCTGCGGTAATACCCCGCCAGGCCCAAGAACTGCCTGACGTGGGTAACCGTCTCCAGTTCGGGCCAGTCCCTCACTGCAGCCACCTTGTCGTGTTGGGGTCTGCAGCCATCCGCGGAGATACAGTGGCCAAGGAACCGCAAGGATTTCTTCAACAGCTGGCACTTGGACCTCTTGAGGAAGACGCCCTTCTCCCTGCATGTCAGGAGCAGTTGTTTGACGTGCTCGTAGTGCTCTGCAGCGGTGTTGCTGAAGACGACCACGTCATCGATGAAGATCCGGACAAATGGGAGATGGCCCAAGGCCCGCTGCATCCGTCGCTGGTACTGAGATGGTGAATTCTGCAGCCCCTGCGGCATGACCAACCACTCATATGACCCCATTTGGGTGGTGAAGGCGGTCTTCTCGACATCCCCTGGTGCCATCGGTACTTGCCAGAAGCCATCCACCGCGTCGAACGAAGAGAAGAACTTCGCACCCTGCATCTCGTCGAACATCATCTGGATGTCTGGGAGAGGATACTTGTCCTTAACTGTCTGGCGGTTGAGGAGCCGGTAGTCGATTAGCAGTCGCAGCTCCTTGGGGTTCCCCGGTTTGGGGACCATCAGACAGGGAGCTGCATAAGGGCTGGAAGAGGGTCGGATGTAGCCCTTGGACATCAGGGTCTCCACGCGTTCTCGAAGTTGGCGAAGTTCCTCTGCAGACTTCTTGTAGATGCGCTGGCAGGGCGGCCCCTTCTTGCTCAGCTCAGGGTCCAGGTTAATGCTGGCTTCATCTTGGGGGTCATGTCTGAGTCCATCAGTGTTCGGTAGGGCAGTCGTCATCTCCTTCTTGTACTCCTCACCCCAGAAGTCCTGAAACTTGAGGGTCCATTCAGGGCTCACTTCTGCATCTTCAGTATCCGCAGCGGGTTCGGCGTTCTCAGAGTCGATAGCCGTGGCTGCAAAGGCAGAGGCAGTATCATCGGGGGACTTCTCGGCCATCATGAGCCAGGCGGGTTGTATCTCCGGGTCGTCATTGCCGCGTAGCTTCTGCGTTTCCGCGTACACCAGGTACTTCTTCAACTGGGCAGGGGTCAGGAACACCTCATCCACCAATCCCGCACACGCCGTGCCCTTCGGAGACCTGTCTCCAGATGCTTTCCCAGGAGAACAGCCTGTGATGGTGACGCGATCTCCAATCTTACCACTGCGGGACTTCCTGAGGAAGGAGACGGAACCATTCCCTTCGTAGCCCAGAGTGACAGGAGAGTGACTGCGCAACCACCTTCCGCCAAGGATAACATCCACCTGTATGCCCAGTGGTAGGATCCGGAGGGCAAGGGCGTTCTCCGTATAGGTGCCCGTGGTGGTGTGCGTGTTAAACTTGGCGTACGCGGTGGCGCCGGTGATCTTCACAGATCCATCCGCCAAGGTGACTCGCATCTCGGAGCCGGCTCGTGTCGTGAGGCCACATCGCTTGGCGCTCTGCTCCGAGATGAAGTTGTCAGAGGCCCCCGAGTCGATCAGCACCTTGACCGTGTGCCCTCTGAGGGTTGCATAGAACACCAGCAGCAGTGGTCCTTCTTCGTCATGTGCCGCTGCGCGAGGGTACCCTCAATGTCGGTCTTCCACTGAACTCCCCCATCTGTGCGTATGCTTTTGCACTTGAGGTTGGGGAGGAGGTTGTCCGAGGCCTCGCGGCATTCTTCCAACGTTTGTCTACACGCGGCGTAGAACTCCTCATCCAGCAAATCAACATCTTCAGTCGGATGACTGACGAGGTTGTCTACACTCGCCGTCAGCAGGGTGCCCGCTGAGGTGCATTCGCTCGAGGTGGGGCTGACATGAGTGGTGTCGCTGGTGGTACGGCTCACATGGGTGGTGTTACTGGTAGTAGGGCTCACATGGGTAGTGCCGCTGGTGGTAGGGCTTACATGGGTAGTGCCGCTTACTGTGGGGCTCACGTGGGTAGTGCCGCTTGTTGTGGGGCTCGCATGGGTAGCGACACCGTTGGTGAGACTGCCATGGGTGAGGGGATCCTCGTCATGCTGAGGGCTGCTAGTGGGGGAGTTGTGGGCGAGTTGGTGGGAGCTCTGGTGGTCAGTTCTCGCCTCAGGGGTCCCAGCGGCTGCCATCTGCTGGGTG
Source organism: Cymbomonas tetramitiformis (assembly GCA_001247695.2). Classification (NCBI taxonomy): domain Eukaryota; kingdom Viridiplantae; phylum Chlorophyta; class Pyramimonadophyceae; order Pyramimonadales; family Pyramimonadaceae; genus Cymbomonas; species Cymbomonas tetramitiformis. The sequence goes on along the minus strand of LGRX02027932.1, from coordinate 2,172 downwards.
AAGCAGAGCGAATTGACTGAGGACTCCTCTTCCATCACCTCAGGGTCTTCAGCGATGGGGTGGCTGTCGAGACGGGGCGGCGCTTCATCTGCTTCATGCGTTCTGACGGTGGTCATCTGTTGGGTGAAGCAAAGCGAGCTGGGTGTGGAGGTCTCCTCTGTCACTACGCAGTCAGATGGACCTTCAAGGTTTCCTCCCGGGGTAGCCGGCGCGTTGTCATGGTGCGAGGATGTCGTCTCTGTCGTGGGTTCGACCAGTGAAGATGATGGAGGGGATGATCCCAAGGGGCTGGGACCCAGCTTCCTCATCTTGTACTGGTGCACTGCGTGTAGACTGCACCAGGCGCCAGGTAAGCCCACGTCTCCCGCTGTCCCGGGTATCGTGCCCACTTCGGTGTCCAGGGTGCAGAGAGAGGTCGAGGATCTCGCTGCTGCTCTTCGTGCACCCTCCTTTTCCCACAGCCTGCTACCGGGGAAGGAATCTGGACTCGAAGTGGCGATCGCCTCCAGCTGCTCGGCGGGCGACAGCTCTCTCCAAGCTGCGTAGAGGTCGGAGGGGCTGGCGCTAGGGGACTCGAGGACCTGCTGGTGACCGTCGTGTGAGAGGAGGTGCCACAGTGCGATGCGCTGATGGCCCTCTCTACGATCTTGAGGTTCACGGGCAATGCGTACCCTCTCCGCCAGCTGGTTGGCGCGGTTCACGTGCTCCTTCGGCGATCGACTCCCAGAGCGTATGCGGCTACGAGTACGCTCCCACATCTTATCCACCAGGTCCTTGGCAGCCTCCGGGGATTTGCGCAGAGCTCTGCGAACCTTTTGCATGGCGACTTCGAGGGGGAGAGAATACAGATCCCTATTCCAGTGCCACGCAGTTAGCCTCTTCTGCGGGTCTGCGAGGTTGGACTGATAGTTGGGCAGTGGTAGGACAACACGCGGTCGGGGGCGAAGATCGCGGGGCTCTCCGCGGTTGCTGCCCATAATGGGGGGTCTGTGCCGGGGGACTCGCCGCCCCCTCCGGCCCTCGATCCTTGCCTGTGTGTAAGCAGGGCCGTCATCAAGAGGTAGTGACGGCTCATCGAAGGGGGTGTTTTCTGCAAGAGGGTGGCTGGTCAGGTCATCCCTCGGCAGCGATGGGGCACCAGCTGAGCGGTAGGTGCGTCGCAAGCGGGTCCCAGAGGTGAAGGCCACGCTCTTGGGATGGGGACGGTGGCCCCAAGGGTCTCTACGTCCTCGTGCGCGTCGGGGTTCCACTGGCTCTGACCGCTTCTCCAGGGCGGAGAGGGTCTGATCATCAGGACATGACCTCGCTTCCTCGAAGGGCAGGGTCTGGGACTGGTCGCCGGCCAGTCATTCATCGCTCTCCACCGGAGGAAGGCCGTCACCCTCCACAAGCTCGATGCCCGCGAGGGCCGCCAGGGTCTGGTAGCTCTGCTCGTCCTCACAGGTAGCAAGTGCCAAGACCTCCTCGGAGAACTCCTCTGGGACGCCATCCACCGAGGAGATGTCCTCCTGCTGGTCGATGGCCCAGACGACGGCGGCTACAAACCCAGGGGAATTTGCCAATCGAGCGGGTGCATTGGCCCTCCACTCCTTGAGCTTAGCCTCGTCCGTGCAGTTACGGACGATGTGCTCCGCAGAGCCGCAGGCGAAGCACCGGCGGACTTTCGGAGCATCGGGGCGGGAGAGGCCAGGTGGTGGTGGCAATGGGGTCACTGCCGCGGCAACGGTGGTGGCAGGCCCATTCTCCAGCATGGCAAGAGCTGGGCGGTTCGAAGAGGGGGTACGCCTGAAGAAGGGGGTGCGAGGTGGTGGGTTGGCGAAGGAAACAGTACGGGGAGGACGGTCTTGAGAGCGTCTCTGAGCCGCCTCCGTGTCAATGTCACTCTCCACCTCCTCAGCGACTTCCCGAATCTTCAACAAGGCGTTGTGGGTGCCTGGGATATCGTCAGCGACGGCCTTCCTTTCCCACTCTTCTGGTTTGGAGACGTCCAAGTGGATGGCTCTCAGGCGCCGCATCACCTTGGGTGCATATTTTAACCCTCGGCGGTACGTGGAGAGCATCGACAGGTTGGACATCTCCACGCAATTGGGGACTCTGCCAGCCAGGAAGTTGACGGAGGCCATGCGGGTCTCCAACCGCGAAAAATACTCCGCCGCGGTCTCGTTCGTCGCC
>LGRX02027931.1:0-38873 GCA_001247695.2 Cymbomonas tetramitiformis | reverse complement strand
GCCGGTGACGAAGTCCACCGCGACATCCTGCCATGGCCTGTTCGGGATGCTGTGAGGGTTTAGCAACCCATCCGGGTAAGTTCCCCGCGGCCTCACTGATTGGCACACCGCGCAGGATGCAACCCAGGTGCCCACATCTTCCGCGGCACCACGCCAATAGAAGCGTCGGAGCACCCTTTCCAGAGTCTTGGCTCGCCCAGTGTGACCCGAGGACAATGACTCGTGAGCATGACGAATCACTACTTCTCGAAGTGGAGAGTCCTCCCCCAGCACCAACTGATATCTCCCTGCTGCGGGCCTCCAAACCACTTCACCCACCAGCCTGAAGTCCTGTAGGCATTGGTGTGGTGCCGCCTTCACTTTCTCCCGCAGCGAACGAAGTGTCCCCTCTCGGGTGTACTCCGCTTTCAACGCACGCAAGAACTTTGAGTCCGACTGCTGGGAGGTTGCGTCTCTGAAGGCTGCTGCCTCACCTGTCCTTATCACAGCGGGGGCTGTTCGCGGATGCCTCACGCGTGCTGGCTGTGGTTTGGCGGGAGGGGCGTGTACTATCAGAACAGGCCAACGAAGGTCGAAGGCCTTCCCATCTGGGTTCTCGAAGAACTGATTGGGCTCGCCCTTATCATCGTGAGTGGGGATGACCTCCACGATCTGCATATTGGCCTTTCTGAAAAGTTTGCGCCACGCGGGGAGCTTGGACTGGTGAACTGGTAGAACGAAGACTGCTGAGGTGTTTTCTGGGTCTGCCTTCCATTCTGCGATATACTTGTTCAAAATCGCCTCCACAGTAACGTGCTTGGAGTTATATGGAGGGTTACACCAAACCCGAAGGCCCCTCCATTTCTCTGAAAGGCAGTCTGTCCAGAATCTATCCGCCTGTCTGTTGCGGCCGCCAAAGTCACAACAGGCGTCCACATCGAAGGGTCCAAACTTCTCGGCGTACTTCGAGGAGTACTCTGCTCGGACACGCCAATTCTGCGAGTCCTCTGGGGGAGTCTGCCGTTTTTGTGGGTGAAGGACCGGGGATGGAGCTGACTGCTGGGGCGCCTGCTGCGGGGGTGGTGAGCTCACTGGCACCTTCTCAGTGGGCGCCTCCGATGCGTCAGCTTGTGATGTAGGCGTTCGCGTCTTCGGTGACGCCAACTGTGGAGGCGCTGGGGTCGTAGAGGCTCTTCCAGCGCGTGACATGCTCCTCGTTATCCTTATCTGAGGTGGAGCTCTGTCAGGGGTTTGGTGTGGAGCTTCTGTCGGCTTCGCGCTATCAGCTTCAGGCCAGTCAGGCATGTCGAAGTCGAGGTGATCCTCCTTCATCCCCTTATAGAGCTTCGGATTAACGAGAGCGATGGTCTCCCCCATGTCCATGGCCTGTTCCGCCACGGAGAGGGTTTCCACTGCTGAGAGCCAACAGTCAACCGTCTGGGCCCAGTGGGGATGAGCTGCGGGTGGTGAGCTGGAGAAGCATTCAGACTCCAGCGTTGCCAGAGGGTCTTTCGGCAGGTCTGAGGTGGGGTCGATCACTCCTGCCTCCTTCAACCCCTCGCGAACGTCCTTGTCTTTGAAGTCGGGTCTTCTGGACAGGGCGTCTGGTACCAGCAGCAGCGCTCCCTTGATGTACTCGCATTCTCGGGACTCCCACCTCCACCAGATCCATGTACCAGCGTGCCTGTCTGCGGCTAAGCTCTCTGCCAGGTTCCATCAGCCATTCAAGGGGGCGGTGATCACCCTGTATGCGGAAGTTGGTGAAGATGAGGTAATGCCGCCAGGTGACGGTGGTACAATGGTGTAGAGCACCTAGCTCACGCTCGCCGGTGTGATAATTCTGCTCGGCGGCTGAGAACTGGCGGCTCTCGTATGCTATCACGCGCAGCCCAAGACCATCTCCATTGTCTTGCATCAGTACTCCCCCAAGAGCGATGCCGCTGGCATCCGTCTGCACCACGAAAGGTGCTGTGCCGTCTGCGGCACCCTTAATGTTGGGCAAGGCGAGCACTGGCGCTGAGGTCGGTGAGGGCCTTCTTCGGCTCCGCGAAGGCCCACTGCTGCATGGGACCCCACTCCCAGGGTACGTCCGACTTGGTCAACCGGGTGAGGGGCTGAGCGATCTCGGAGAAGCAGTGAGTGAATCTGCGGTAATACCCCGCCAGGCCCAAGAACTGCCTGACGTGGGTAACCGTCTCCAGTTCGGGCCAGTCCCTCACTGCAGCCACCTTGTCGTGTTGGGGCCTGCAGCCATCCGCGGAGATACAGTGACCAAGGAACCGCGCAAGGACTTCTTCAACAGTTGGCACTTGGACCTCTTGAGGAAGACGCCAGGCTTCTCCCTGCACGTCAGGAGTAGTTGTTTGACGTGTTCGTAGTGCTCTACAGCGGTGTTGCTGAAGACGACCACGTCATCGATGAAGATCCGGACAAATGGGAGATGGCCCAAGGCCCGCTGCATCCGTCGCTGGTACTGAGACGGTGAATTCTGCAGCCCCTGCGGCATGACCAACCACTCATATGACCCCATTTGGGTGGTGAAAGCGGTCTTCTCGACATCCCCTGGTGCCATCGGTACTTGCCAGAAGCCATCCACCGCGTCGAACGAAGAGAAGAACTTCGCACCCTGCATCTCGTCGAACATCATCTGGATGTCTGGGAGAGGACACTTGTCCTTAACTGTCTGGCGGTTGAGGAGCCGGTAGTCGATTACCAGTCGCAGCTCCTTGGGGTTCCCCGGTTTGGGGACCATCAGACAGGGAGCTGCATAAGGGCTGGAAGAGGGTCGGATGTAGCCCTTGGACATCAGGGTCTCCACGCGTTCTCGAAGTTGGCGAAGTTCCTCTGCAGACTTCTTGTAGATGCGCTGGCAGGGCGGCCCCTTCTTGCTCAGCTCAGGGTCCAGGTTAATGTTGGCTTCATCTTGGGGGTCATGTCTGAGTCCATCGATGTTCGGTAGGGCAGTCGTCATCTCCTTCTTGTACTCCTCACCCCAGAAGTCCTGAAACTTGAGGGTCCATTCAGGGCTCACTTCTGCATCTTCAGTATCCGCAGCGGGTTCGGCGTTCTCAGAGTCGATAGCCGTGGCTGCAAAGGCAGAAGCAGTATCATCGGGGGACTTCTCGGCCATCATGAGCCAGGCGGGGTGTATCTCCGGGTCGTCATTGCCGCGTAGCTTCTGCGTTTCCGCGTACACCAGGTACTTCTTCAACTGGGCAGGGGTCAGGAACACCTCATCCACCAATCCCGCACACGCCGTGCCCTTCGGAGACCTGTCTCCAGATGCTTTCCCAGGAGAACAGCCTGTGATGGTGACGCGATCTCCAATCTTACCACTGCGGGACTTCCTGAGGAAGGAGACGGAACCATTCCCTTCGTAGCCCAGAGTGACAGGAGAGTGACTGCGCAACCACCTTCCGCCAAGGATAACATCCACCTGTATGCCCAGTGGTAGGATCCGGAGGGCAAGGGCGTTCTCCGTATAGGTGCCCGTGGTGGTGTGCGTGTTAAACTTGGCGTACGCGGTGGCGCCGGTGATCTTCACAGATCCATCCGCCAAGGTGACTCGCATCTCGGAGCCGGCTCGTGTCGTGAGGCCACATCGCTTGGCGCTCTGCTCCGAGATGAAGTTGTCAGAGGCCCCCGAGTCGATCAGCACCTTGACCGTGTGCCCTCTGAGGGTTGCATAGAACACCAGCAGCAGTGGTCCTTCTTCGTCATGTGCCGCTGCGCGAGGGTACCCTCAATGTCGGTCTTCCACTGAACTCCCCCATCTGTGCGTATGCTTTTGCACTTGAGGTTGGGGAGGAGGTTGTCCGAGGCCTCGCGGCATTCTTCCAACGTTTGTCTACACGCGGCGTAGAACTCCTCATCCAGCAAATCAACATCTTCAGTCGGATGACTGACGAGGTTGTCTACACTCGCCGTCAGCAGGGTGCCCGCTGAGGTGCATTCGCTCGAGGTGGGGTTGACATGAGTGGTGTCGCTGGTGGTAGGGCTCACATGGGTGGTGTTACTGGTAGTAGGGCTCACATGGGTAGTGCCGCTAGTGGTAGGGCTTACATGGGTAGTGCCGCTTACTGTGGGGCTCACGTGGGTAGTGCCGCTTGTTGTGGGGCTCGCATGGGTAGCGACACTGTTGGTGAGACTGCCATGGGTGAGGGGATCCTCGTCATGCTGAGGACTGCTAGTGGGGGAGTTGTGGGCGAGTTGGTGGGAGCTCTGGTGGTCAGTTCTCGCCTCAGGGGTCCCAGCTGCTGCCATCTGCTGGGTGAAGCAGAGCGAATTGACTGAGGACTCCTCTTCCATCACCTCAGGGTCTTCAGCGATGGGGTGGCTGTCGAGACGGGGCGGCGCTTCATCTGCTTCATGCGTTCTGACGGTGGTCATCTGTTGGGTGAAGCAAAGCGAGCTGGGTGTGGAGGTCTCCTCTGTCACTACGCAGTCAGATGGACCTTCAAGGTTTCCTCCCGGGGTAGCCGGCGCGTTGTCATGGTGCGAGGATGTCGTCTCTGTCGTGGGTTCGACCAGTGAAGATGATGGAGGGGATGATCCCAAGGGGCTGGGACCCAGCTTCCTCATCTTGTACTGGTGCACTGCGTGTAGACTGCACCAGGCGCCAGGTAAGCCCACGTCTCCCGCTGTCCCGGGTATCGTGCCCACTTCGGTGTCCAGGGTGCAGAGAGAGGTCGAGGATCTCGCTGCTGCTCTTCGTGCACCCTCCTTTCCCCACAGCCTGCTACCGGGGGAGGAATCTGGACTCGAAGTGGCGATCGCCTCCAGCTGCTCGGCGGGCGACAGCTCTCTCCAAGCTGCGTAGAGGTCGGAGGGGCTGGCGCTAGGGGACTCGAGGACCTGCTGGTGACCGTCGTGTGAGAGGAGGTGCCACAGTGCGATGCGCTGATGGCCTTCTCTACGATCTTGAGGTTCACGGGCAATGCGTACCCTCTCCGCCAGCTGGTTGGCGCGGTTCACGTGCTCCTTCGGCGATCGACTCCCAGAGCGTATGCGGCTACGAGTACGCTCCCACATCTTATCCACCAGGTCCTTGGCAGCCTCCGGGGATTTGCGCAGAGCTCTGCGAACCTTTTGCATGGCGACTTCGAGGGGGAGAGAATACAGATCCCTATTCCAGTGCCACGCAGTTAGCCTCTTCTGCGGGTCTGCGAGGTTGGACTGATAGTTGGGCAGTGGTAGGACAACACGCGGTCGGGGGCGAAGATCGCGGGGCTCTCCGCGGTTGCTGCCCATAATGGGGGGTCTGTGCCGGGGGACTCGCCGCCCCCTCCGGCCCTCGATCCTTGCCTGTGTGTAAGCAGGGCCGTCATCAAGAGGTAGTGACGGCTCATCGAAGGGGGTGTTTTCTGCAAGAGGGTGGCTGGTCAGGTCATCCCTCGGCAGCGATGGGGCACCAGCTGAGCGGTAGGTGCGTCGCAAGCGGGTCCCAGAGGTGAAGGCCACGCTCTTGGGATGGGGACGGTGGCCCCAAGGGTCTCTACGTCCTCGTGCGCGTCGGGGTTCCACTGGCTCTGACCGCTTCTCCAGGGCGGAGAGGGTCTGATCATCAGGACATGACCTCGCTTCCTCGAAGGGCAGGGTCTGGGACTGGTCGCCGGCCAGTCATTCATCGCTCTCCACCGGAGGAAGGCCGTCACCCTCCACAAGCTCGATGCCCGCGAGGGCCGCCAGGGTCTGGTAGCTCTGCTCGTCCTCACAGGTAGCAAGTGCCAAGACCTCCTCGGAGAACTCCTCTGGGACGCCATCCACCGAGGAGATGTCCTCCTGCTGCTCGATGGCCGAGACGACGGCGGCCACAAACCCAGGGGAATTTGCCAATCGAGCGGGTGCATTGGCCCTCCACTCCTTGAGCTTAGCCTCGTCCGTGCAGTTACGGACGATGTGCTCCGCAGAGCCGCAGGCGAAGCACCGGCGGACTTTCGGAGCGTCGGGGCGGGAGAGGCCAGGTGGTGGTGGTAATGGGGCCACTGCCGCGGCAACGGTGGTGGCAGGCCCATTCTCCAGCATGGCAAGAGCTGGGCGATTCGAAGAGGGGGTACGCCTGAAGAAGGGGGTGCGAGGTGATGGGTTGGCGAAGGAAACAGTACGGGGAGGACGGTCCTGAGAGCGTCTCTGAGCCGCCTCCGTGTCAATGTCACTCTCCACCTCCTCAGCGACTTCCCGAATCTTCAACAAGGCGTTGTGGGTGCCTGGGATATCGTCAGCGACGGCCTTCCTTTCCCACTCTTCTGGTTTGGAGACATCCAAGTGGATGGCTCTCAGGCGCCGCATCACCTTGGGTGCATATTTTAACCCTCGGCGGTACGTGGAGAGCATCGACAGGTTGGACATCTCCACGCAATTGGGGACTCTGCCAGCCAGGAAGTTGACGGAGGCCATGCGGGTCTCCAACCGCGAAAAATACTCCGCCGCGGTCTCGTTCGTCGCCTGCCTCAGTGCAATGGCCTCTCCGTGTGCATTCTCCAGGTAGGCCTGTGTTAGAGAACACACCGCCAGATCGCTGAAGAACACGTCCAGCTCTACGTAGCGCCGGTGCCAAGCCTGGTCAGACCCGAAGGTCCCCGCCGCACGCTCCAAGAATTTCTTCTGCTGGTCCTGAAGAGTGTGCTCCTTAAAACTCAAAAGGAGGCTCGACACGCTCGCCTGGTACGCCGATACAGATGGCGTACAGCTGGGAGTGGTCAGCGCCTCGATCACGATGGCCTCTTGGAATATCTTCCGCACCATGTTGGAGTAGTGCTCCAACTGCGTCAGGAGGCCATCCTTGTCGGCCGACTTGGTGTCGGACGCGGAGCGAGGGAATCTGGTCACACTCTTGATCAGCTTCTGCACCATCTCCTTGGTCTTGTGCTCCAGGCGGACCTCGTCTGAGGATGCTCGCAGATTAGTAGTGCCCTGCGGCAGTCGGACGATACCTGGTACGAAGGGGGTGGCGCTGGGAGAGAGTGCGGGGTTCGCAGCAGCGGCAGAGTGAACGGGGTTTGCGGCGGCGGAGTGGGGGAAACGGGCTGGAGGTGGTAGTCCCGGGGCATGCGCGGGTGGGAGTGCAGGCGCGGGATTTGTGGGGACTGCAGTCGAAGTGGGCGGTAATGCAGGGGCTGATGGTGGAGCGGGGAGTGGAAGAGGTGTATGGAAGGGCAGGGGTGTGGATGGTTGTGCGGCTACCACGCTCATACTCCGGTACCAATCGGAGTTGCTGACTTCTGACCACGCGGCGAGCCCGTCCTGGTCGAAGTTCTGCATCTCCGACTCCCGCGCAGTGGCAGGGATCCACTCCCACACTGGCTGCCCCATGCTCGTAGACCGCACATTGGCTGCGGCTGGGTCCCCCATTGCCATATCCATGACCTCGCGGCGGTCGACCATGAGAACCTAGGTCTCCACACGAGGGTTGGTAAGTGGTAGGGGTGCGTGGTGTAGGCGGCCTCCCATGCGCGCATATGCGGTCAGCGGCGCTCCCAGCAGGTGCATGATCCTGAACAGGATGGCGTCGCCCTGCACCCCAGCCCGGCGGCGTTCATCCCATGGCAGGGAGACGGTTGCCGCGCCTCGCACCCCCGCTGACTGGTGCACCCACAATGACCCACCGTCGTGGGTGACGAAGAGAGCCCTGACCTCTGGGTACTGAGGGTAGGAGGGCTCTGGTGCGGGGTCGTCAGGGGGATCTTGGGGTGGATCACTGGTGGGCCCTGGTGGCGAGTCGCTCGAACTGGGGTCTCCGGGCTCCGAGTCAGGGTTGCCACCGCCGTGCACTACCGTCTCCATCGACTGCCGCCGGCGAGCCACCATCATGTTGAGGGGTCCGGCCGACCCTGAGTGGGAGGTTCGGCGGGAGCGGTTTCAGCGACAGTCTGGGACACTGGGGGGGGTTACGCTGTCCGCGGCGTCCGCCTCGAGTGGATGGTCCGCCGTCAGGGCCCCCTGTGCGCTGCTCTGAGGGTCGCCTGGAGGGGAGGCTCCTGCAGAAGTCGTCGCGCCAGGCAGGGCGAGTCCCCTCGAGATCACCGCGGAGATATCCAGGGCCTGTACTGCCGCCAGGACTTCCCTGCGAATGTGCTCGCTCCGGCTGCTCGCGTCCGAGTCAGAACCGGACCTGTGGGCGGCCCTCCGCCTGCGCTCAGCCCGTGTCTGCGTGCTTCGGCTGCCCCTGGTCCCCGTGCTGGTGCGGCTGACGTCCGTACCGGACTCGGGGTCGGAGTGATCAGATGCATGGCTCAGACCTGGAATGTGCCTGCCATGCGTCGCGGGGCCCGAGGATACTCTTCGGGAACGTCGACTCCGGCGGGTCTCTGAGGCTGCTGCCACCGCGGGGAGATGGCGTACCAAGAGCTGGGCCCCGCCCGAGACGCTCTGCTGAGCTCCGCTGTCAAGGGGTACCTGCAGAGGATCTGGCAGGGCTGCGGCGCCGATACTAATGAAGTGCTGCAGCGGTGAGAGATCCGCACCAGAGTCATGAAGCGCGGAGGTAGCTGGTACCAGCTGATGGGGCTGCTGTGACTGTTGTTGCGGCCGCGGCTGCTGTTGCTGCTGCTGCTGCTGTTGCAACTGCTGCTGCTGCAACTGCTGCTGCTGTAACTGCTGCTGCTGTAACTGCTGCTGCATCGGTTCCAGTGACTGCTGCTGGAGCCACTGCTGTTGCTGCTGCTGGTACGCGAGCCACTGCTGCTGTTGCTGCAGCTGTTGTTGGAACGGTGTGGGATATGAGCCCATGGGGTGGTGGGTTCCCAGTGTGAACGGCACTGGTGACACTCCCCCAGCGAGGGGCGCTGATTGGGGCAGTACCCAATTGACGCCGTTCCATACAGCCTGTGCGGGGGTGCCATCCGGCATGGTATATGGGCGGGGCACCGCAGTGTAGGGCATGGTGGTGCCTGGATGTGGAAGGGGGTGAGCGGAAGCGTATGTGGTGGGAGATGGGAAGGTGATGGGGGAGAACAGTGGGTGGTGTAACGACTCTGCGCTGACACCCATGCTGGGAAAGGATTCTGATGTCTGCTGTGACATTCTGACTGCTGAGCTGTTTGAGTTCACAGACTGGGTGTGGCAATAGCCACAGGTGAGCAAAAGTAGTGAGTGCTCGCCTTTTTATTTAATCAGTCTCGTCCTCGTCGATGTCACTCTCTGGAGGCGAAGGAGCGGGGCTTCCAGGTGGAGATGGGGGGACCCAAGGCCACTCGTCGATCACTTGTACTGGATATGAACCAGGGAGCGCGGGGAAGGCTGTTAGGTCTTGGGTGTGCGGGTAGCGGAAGTGGCAGTTTCCAACCTGATGCCACACGTAATCGTGATACACTGGTGGGATAGCCAGCTTGGCTCTGCCCAGGCGTTCAGTCGCTGTTCTCCTCTTCGTCGTCAGAGGAAGAGGGGGAAGGAGGGCCGCTGAAACCGCTCTGCCAGAAAGCGCCTGCTGGTGGGTAGGTAGGGTCTGGAGGGAATACCCACTTAATAGGTCCTTGCTTCCACCACGCTCTTCTGTATTTGTCTGGGTCTGGGGGTACTGCCATACACCAGCGAACTCAAAATTTGGCCAGGGCTCCGCGACACGATTTTTGAGTGCCTAGGCGCGCGAGCAAGAGTCAAGCAGCAACGAAAGGAAGGGTGTCAGGTCCAATACAGAGGTCCAGTAAGGTCCCAGACGGTATTTATGCTCCGTAGGTCCCAAAAATGCTCCAGTCAGGGCACTGCTGGAGGATACCAGGAGGTGCTGAAGAGCTGCCAGAAACGTCCAGGAACTGCTGAAAGCGCTGTTTGGTGGAGCTTTCCCCGCTGCTGATGGCCGTGAGGGCGGTATCAGGGGTTTCTAGGCTGTTCTATGGGGTCTAAGGAGGGGTTTTTCGGTGGTGGGGGCTACTGGGAGAGGTTTTGGGGTAGGCTGGAAACTGTCAAAAACGGCTATTTTTGGCTGTTTTGGGCGGTTTTTCGCCTTTTTGGGGCTCTGAAAGGTAAGCTATGTGGTTTTCTTGGCTACTGTAGACCGGGGAAACCCTTCAGGGTGCTCCCTGACGGTCGTTTGTGGCCTGGGACGGACTTCGGGTTTAAGATCGGAAAACGAATGCTTGGGTTTCTGAGCCCGTTTGAGCCCCCAGTGTTAAGGAGCTGAAATATGACGTTTTGAAGATATTTCCCAGAGAATACGGCCGTTGTATACGAAAAAAAATGTACTTACAGAGGCAAAAATTGCGCACGTATAGCCGGAAGTACAGCTCTCCCCCTGTATTACAACGAAAGTTCCAATAGGTCCGTGGGCGAGTTGCGCAGGGGCGAATTCGCAGCACACTGATACCAAATGTGCCCGTGGGCACTACGACAGATGCTCGGAGATATGTTTTTGATTGAACGTGCAAAGGTACACAATTCGGATTTTTATAATATACTGGATCAGGGCCAGATTGAGGTACAAACGATAATTCGGTTCCGAGTTCTGAAGGCTAAACACTTCTCAAGTGCTCCACTTATTCACTCGTCACTCAGGTTGCAGGGTCAACCACCCGACAGCCGATGTCACACTTCGGCTCAACGTTCAATTCCCGATCCGATCTCATTTCTAATTCCGATTCGTCATTCTCGATTCAGATGTTATGCCGACAGACTGACACGATGACTGCCCCACAGTACTGTCATACTACTGTACTGTCATACTGTCATACTGTCATAGCGTCATACTGTCATAGCGTCATACTGTCATACTGTCATAACCTTGATATCTGATATTCGATTTCATTGTCTTTTCAACCCCGATGCGAATCTGACCATTCTTCGAGGGTCTGACTGAGTTCCACGATGACACCCCCCACAGTACTGTCATACTACTATAGTGTCATAGTGTCATACTGTCATACTGTCATAGTGTCATACTGTCATACCCCGGACATCTGGTATTCATTCTCATCGTGATTTCAAGCACAATTTCACTGTCATCGTGCCAATCCCAGATTACCCCCGATGACACACATACGGACGCATAGGCATATCGGCTCACGCTGTGCCTCCGGGCACATGGGTACTACCGGCGTTATATGCTGGGCTTCTCCGAAGTGGCACAACCTCTGACACAGCTTACCAAAGGGGATGTCTTCTGGCTATGGGGGCCCATGCGGCGCTGGGCCTTCGAGGAAATTAAGAAGGCGCTATGTCCTTCCCCCACTTTGGCGTTACCTGATATGAAAGCGGCGGCCGAGGGACGGCACCCTTTCGTGGTACAGACCGACGCCAGTGGAGTGGCGCTAGGGGGCGTACTGATGCAAGATGTGGGAAATGGACTGCAACCTATCGCCTTTGAGAGCAGACAGTTTAATGGAGCCGAGCAGAACTACCATGCTGGCGAAAGGGAACTCTGCGCTCTCCATCACTGCACTACGCAAACCTGGCGACATTACCTCATCTGGACCGAGTTTCAATTTCAAGGTGACCATAAACCACTAGTCTGGCTAATGGCACCTGGACAACCTCTCAGTCGACGCCAAGCACGATGGTACATGGATCTAGTGGAAGTAGGGGTACCCGAAATGGAGTACATCCCTGGAGCGCTACTTTGGGTTCCCGACACTCTGTCCAGGCGACCCGACTACAAGGACATCTCCGCGAGAGAAGGACTGGTAGAAGCTGGCTTTGTACACCCGGTTACTGGGAAACCGCAGCGACCCCCCTCTGCCGCGGACACTGTCAGCAAATTCAGACCTGCGGCTGGTAAAGATTCTCGCCAAGGACGAGCTCCACTGGGAGTGGTAGATCCTAACAAGTTGAAGGAGCGCAAGTCCACCAACGCCAAGGCCAAGGAACCAGACTCAGTCCTTGCGTACAGTGGGGCTCTCACCTGGTTGGACTCCCCTCAACTCTGGCTGGACGCACTGCACACCTTGCAGCTGGCAAAACGGGGTATGAGGATGCAACCCTGGCGGTTCGGACGCGCTCTGGCAAACTGACAGCCTCCTCGCCCCCATCTCCCAAGAAAACCCCTGCTGGCGACACAGTAGCCCCAAAGCGCAGCGAGATCCCAACCAGACTCCTGGAGCTCAGCAACCGACAGGATTGGAAGTTCCGTGCGGACATGTTCGACTTTCTGAGTCAGGAATATGGACCTTTATTTCGAGGTAGACGCCTGGTGTTGTGACTTGGGCGGGAAGAATCGTCAGGTTAACCGCTACTGGACGGACTGCTTGAAGAAAAACTGGCGAGGGTTGAACGTCTGGTGCAATCCTCCCTTCTCCTCCAACCATCTGACCATCGAGGCCGTACTGAGGAAATATGTGGAAGAATGGCGCCTGGACCCTGAAAATACTTCAGCCCTCTTTGTCCTTCCTGACTTTCAGTCCCGCATGCCCCAATGGCGACAGCTGTTCAGATCTGCGGGAATGAGAGTGGAGTAAATCATACCCACCCATGACGCTCAAGGAGAACCAGTGCAGATGTTCGCTGCTCCGGATGGAGCCCTTCTGGATCTTCCTTGGCCTCTGTTAGTGCCAGTGTCAACAACGGAGCCGGACCGTCTTCGACGGAGCCCGCCTTCGGCGGGCTACGACGTAGCCGGATCCCGCCTTCGGCGGGATCCCTACGGATACGATCCGGGCCGAAGCCCGCCTTCGGCGGGCTACGACGTAGCCGGATCCCGCCTTCGGCGGGATCCCCACGGATACGGTCCGGGCCGAAGCCCGCCTTCGGCGGGCTACGACGTAGCCGGATCCTGCCTTTCACCGGATCCCTTGGATACGAGCATTTTTCGGAGCCTCATGAGATGTTATTTCATAAATAAAGTTAATGTGAAGCGCAAATCAAGGTTGGGCTTGCGCGAGGGCGCTTCATGCAAAAAGATTTCAGATTCTAGATCGCGAGATATAGGCGATTTAAGTATGCGCTTAGGTATGGTTAAGTATGGGCGAAACCCGAGCGGTATCGACCATAACTTTCCCATATCGTGACCAATTTCATCCCTGAAGTGCGCAATGCGTTCACATAGGTCTAGGGGACATCTTTATCGAATAACAAGTTTTTCAAAAGTTTTTGCACGTAGCACGCACCCCCGCGCAAGCCCAACCTTGAAATAATCAGCGTACGGTACTGTATATATTATCATGAGGGGGTCTTGCGATGATCGGATGATGTATCAATATTATAATATAGGCGGATTATCTAAGAGTTTGGTAAGGATTATTTAAGAGATTGGTAAGGATTCGTTGTTTAAGACTTCTTTGCCTATGCTATATATTAATTATTCACCGTAGAGTACAGGTATGGCGTCGTTCACCGTAGATGACGATATTTCTTGCAGTCTGCTGTCGGCAGATAATGCTATTCACAGTAGATAAATGATATTCACTGCAAATAATGATACTCACTACACGTGATGATATTCACTAAACTATTTTGCAGATGATCGGCGCTGTACCAAAAGAAAAACGCTTCTTTTAGTCTTACACATCAATATTCACTAACAATGGTCAATGGACCATGTATATGTAACTACATAACTCTGACTTCAAAACAATTTAGTACGATACAACCCCCCTTCTTGGTTGGTCCTCTCTCTAATCAAATGAGATGCCTCAGCAGCAGTGTCAACAAAGGAACCGGGCCGTCTTCGACGGATACGGATACGGTCCGGGCCGAAGCCCGCCTTCGGCGGGCTACGACGTAGCCGGATCCCGCCTTCGGCGGGATCCCTACGGATACGGTCCGGGCCGAAGCCCGCCTTCGGCGGGCTACGACGTAGCCAGATCCCGCCTTCGGCGGGATCCCCACGGATACGGTCCGGGCCGAAGCCCGCCTTCGGCGGGCTACGTCGTAGACGGATGCCAACGAAATAGCGGACCCGTCTCCGTCTCCGCGGATTAACCCGTCTCCGTTGTTGACACTGGTTAGTGCTTAGTGGTGTACGCCCCCCCTGCTCAACAGCGCGTCAAGCGGGAAAGGAGAACGAGTTCTCCTCCCCCTATCGTGCGTACTGGAGAGGCGGCCAGCGTCCGGGACCTACAGCACCAGATATCAGGAGGCCAGTTTCTCAAAGCTCTGCAAGCGGAGTGTGGGCGACCTGGTCCACTGCAGACTTTAATGAAGGGAATCCAGGAAGCTCCGCATCAACGCACTCGTGACTTCTGCGTGGTGGGAAACGTCTTGTGGAGGGTTAGCGCCGGACGCTATCAGTTGGTACTGGGAGAAGAATCACCGCTTCGCGAGGTAGTGCTGCAAGAAGCGCACGCGTCTGTTTCAGCTGGACACGCGGGAAGGGACAAAACTCTGGAACGGGTACTGCGAAGCTTCTGGTGGAAGGAGCCGCTGAAGATGTGGGACGCTGGGTTTCCTCTTGCGCTATCTGTCAAGCGGTGCGACCGAGGAATTCTTATCCGGATGGATACATTGCTGAACCCCCACACTATTCCTACGCGACTATGGCAAGTGGTCAGCGTGGACTTTGTCACCGGACTCCCGGTCACGGCGCAAAACCATGATGCTTTTGCTACCTTCACTTGTAAGCTCAGCAAAATGGTTCACATCATCCCCTTGAACTTCCAGGACAGCTCCGCCGAAGTTATCGCTCGAATCTACTTCGACCACATCTGGAAACTGCATAGCGCTCCCATGAAGATTGTCTCCGACCGGGACCCTCGTTTTCAGGACGCTATGTGGAAGGAGTTGATGAGACTTATGGGAACCAAAGTGGCTTCCACTACGCCTTACAATCCTCGTTCTGACGGACAAGCTGAACATACCAATCGAGTGGTAGAGGACATGCTGCGGTCATTCGTGGGCAGCAATCCTGAGGATTGGGACCTGTGGTGCGCTAACGTTGAGTTCGCCATAGATGATACGCGAAGCGATGCGACTGGTTTCACCCCTTTTGAGTTGGTTCTGGGACATTCTCCCATGTCGCAGCTGGACCTGTTTCTGCAAGCCGCTACGGGGCAACGCACTCCAAGCGCAAGGGTGGAGACGGTACCGCACACGAGATGGCTAGCAAATTCGCGGCCCAACTGGAGGACGCCCGCACTAAGCTGGAACTGGCGCAGCAACGCCAGCGACATCAGTTTGACCAGCGTCACACCGCCAAATCCTTTCAGTTGGGAGACTTGGTCTGGGTAGATGCCAAGCATCTCACGGAGAATATCATGAACCGCGAATCCTTCAGGAAGCTGGGACCTCGCTGGCACGGGCCCCTACCCATCACCGAGAGGTTCTTCAGTGACCAGCAGCGAGAGCTACCAGAGATCGACAGAGGCGCCCCGGTGGCTTATCGACTCAAGTTGCCACCTAAATGACGTATCCATGACGTCTTTGCGCAGCATCCTCTCAAGGAATACCGCACCGCGGAAGAGACTTTCGCGCTGCGCCGGCAAGTACCCACTCCCGCCAAGGTACTCGTGGATGGACAATCTCAGACCCATGTGTCTAAGATTTTGGCTCGAAGAGTGAAACCTACTCGAGGAGGCAAAGAAGTGGAATAATTTCTGGTTCGCTGGACTGGGTACTCGAATGCTCATGATTCCTGGAAGACTCGAGAGTCGTTGAACTACGGGGGTGAACTCGAGCAGTTTACCGAGTTCGAACAACTGCGACTTTCCCGTGAAGGACAGGCCCGTGAAAAAGCCTTACAGGAGGTCAGGATGCAGCGGGAGCAGAGGCGGGAGCGCGCCAGAGCTCTGACTTTCCTGGACACCTCTGATGAAGGGGAACCAACTTCTCTGGTCAATTGGGAACGGTACTGTCGCTCCTCTGACGCCTTTGTGACGCATCTGGCTCTTCTGGACTCTGTGGTCTCGTCACGCGAGCTACGACTGCTGGTACTCTTCAGTGGCACAGGTAGTGTGAAGAGAAGTTTCCTGTCATGTTATCCGAATAGCACCGTGGTCACCGTAGATCATGATCCTCGCTGGCAACCTACCTACGCTACAAAGGTACAAGACTGGGACTTCAAGCGTTACGCTCCTGGTTACTTTGACGTCATTTGGGCTAGTCCACCGTGCACAGAATATAGTCAGGCCACGACTACCGGGGTGCGACAACTGCGACAGGCGGATGCCTGTGTACGCCGTACGCTTCAAATCCTCGATTTTCTCAAACCCAAGCATTGGTTTGTGGAGAATCCGATGGGCAGGTTTCCCTTTGCGCTGCGATTTCGACCCGTAGTCCGCAGTTTACCTACTCCGTTATATTGCTCTTACTGTATGCATGGCACGGGCTACCGCAAGCCTACTTGCATCTGGACGCAGTCGCCTCCTCCGGTGGACCTACGGTACTGTACGTTGGATACTCCTTGCCTTCACCAACAGACTCTGGGATCACATCCGGAAACTGCTCAACTGAGGCCTCACTCATGGAGGATACAATCGCGCCGCACAGGCCGCGCGCCCCCCAACAGTCGCGCCGCACACAACCGCGCGATACCCCCTTGAGCGCACCGCAACGGCAGATTGGGGAAAGTTGCATCCTTCGTGTTTCACTCTTCGCCGCCTACGTGGCACTGTGGGGATTCAGTACTCTGTACCGCACCAGAATCGCCATCAATAGCCCGAGTAGCTCAAACGGCAGAGCGCTCGCCCGGCATGCGAGAGGCCCGGGGATCGATTCCCGGCCTGGCTCACCTTTTTCGGGCTTCTGGTCTAGCGGTACAGTTTCTGTTTCCCTATGAGGTTATGGGCCCACCACGCTTCCACTGCGCAGGTGTGACGCCGGCAGCTGGTTGTGGTCGTGCCACATAGACACTTCAGAGTGAGGTTGTGTCATGGAGGATACAATCGCGCCGCACAGGCCGCGCGCCCCCCAACAGTCGCGCCGCACACAACCGCGCGATGCCCCCTTGAGCGCACCGCAACGGCAGATTGGGGAAAGTTGCATCCTTCGTGTTTCACTCTTCGCCGCCTACGTGGCACTGTGGGGATTCAGTACTCCGTACCGCACCAGAATCGCCATCAATAGCCTGAGTAGCTCAAACGGCAGAGCGCTCGCCCGGTATGCGAGAGGCCCGGGGATCGATTCCCGGCCTGGCTCACCTTTTTCGGGCTTCTGGTCTAGCGGTACAGTTTCCGTTTCCCGATGATTCGCCCTGGGCAACAAGGAGCGGGAGTCTCCGCTGCTGTATACCCTCTGCCCTCTGGATTGCTTGTTTGCTTCATCAACTCTTCGAGCATCTGTTCGATCAGAAAAAGCATAACACGCATACATACGCATGACAGTTTTGTGTCTGGATCTTAGCTGTTGTACCACTGACGCTGATTTATCACCTCATGGTACTGACACGCTAAGAGGGGAGGAGTTGTGCCAGGGGACACTGGCCATTTTAAGCCGTTCGATTGGTATATTGTATTTCTACCCAATGGGGCCGCGCAATGGAAATGGGTACGAAAGGGGACCCCAGAGCCATTGACTGCGTACTTTGGGGAGCGAGAGCATGGGCTCGATTATAGCTGGCAGCATATTATCGTCCATCCTTCTGGAGCGCTACGCCGCTGGGAGCGCTCGAGGGGCGGTGGCTGGTTTCTGGAAGATGCCACTCGAGGGAAGAAACCCGTAGCGCCGTTTTCATTACCGATCAGTAATGCGTTCTGGAAGCACGCGATTAAGACTGACGAGTATGAGTATCGCGGAATTCCATACACTGGGCGTAAGGCTGTACAATCGACGCCTACGAACAGTGACGATTCGGGTGCAGGCGCTGTGGCCTGGAGTAAGGAGAAGCTGCCAGATTCTGATGACGATGATGGCGCGGGTGCCACGGACAGTAAGCATGACATTGATACTGCCAGTCCGAAGTGGGAGTATGACACGCTTGGTGAATATGATACTGACACCGACGATGACGCCAGTGCGTTCGATGACTTGGTAGCTGACGACGATGCTGAGGAACAGGCTGAAGCTCGAAGGTTGAAGAGACAGGGACTGCAGCTGATCATGGATGATAAGGGTGAACTTCTCTCGGTGCCAAAGGGCACCTCAGCTCAGCCCCCCCTCAGGCTTGAGCTTACCCCCCTCAGCTCAGCCCCGCCTCATCTCAACCCACCTTTTACCTAGCAACCTAAGTTATTGACATCGTGTGCTTTTGTGATGCGCAGGCATGGTTCTCCCTCTGGTGAACAAGGTTATCATCAAGCTCGAGGACACCAGGGCTGTCAAAGTGGGCGACACGGTGGTGCCTGCGCACAAGCTTTCTAAGCCTGTGCGTGTCGGGAGGCAGAAGGTGCACGATGACCTCTTTGAGCGGTGGGCCACCGAGTTCCAAGCCGAGCCTGTGGAGGGAGCTGCCGATGCAGCTGTTGCGCGTGCTATGCGCAAGATCGAGAGGTTCAGGAAGTTGGCGATCAGCACAGTGCTGGACCCTCGCTTCAACCGCTTCAAGTTCAAGGGTTCGGAGAACTATGACAAGGCTAAGGTCTTGCAGTCAGTTGTACGAGAGGAGTACTTGGCACACTACGCCGCCCCCCTCACTACTACTCCCAAAGCCCAAGCAGCTCCCCCAGCCGCCGTGGGTAGCAAGCGCAAGCATTCCCTACTGTGCGACAGTGACTCCGAGGGCGATGCGAGTGACGACGATGACATGCCGACCCTTTTGGAGGCGGAAGCCGATGATGAGGATGATCCTCACACTGAAAGTGTGAAGCAGCTTGAAAAGTATCTGGAACTGAAGCAGGCGCCGGTGGACACTGACATCCTTGAATGGTGGTTCGAGAACGAGAAGAAGCACCCACGCGTTTGCATAATGTGGCGCCAATTCCACGGCCGGCCTGCATCATCGGTTGGTGTGGAGCGGCTTTTCTCTGGTGCTGGGAAGATGCATGGCAAGGACGCCCAGACCATGAAGTCTGATACCATTCAAGAAACCTTGATGTGCGCGGTCAACTACAATCCTTGGCGGTCATCTGTTCCAGAGGTGGAGGCCAAGGGCGCGACCGAGGCGACTGATGTGGCGGAGGCATAAGTAGAATGTGCAAATGCACTATGGCACCCATAGGGTGTTAGAGTCAGAACATAGAAATCACTGAGCAAGCTAGGATAGGCCTCTCCTCAGCACTTAGAAGGGTGAAGGCTCCGCTTGACACCACGGCAACCTGCCCTGGCACATGCTTTGCACTCTCGTTACCAGTCACTACAGGAGACGGAACGACGCAGAGGATCGCCCAGAAAACCCCGGGTCGTGTGTTAGTAGAAAACGACATTAGAAAAGTAATAATGTGTATGTGTTATTCTCTTCTGAAATGCGTTTGTGCATGCATTTGGTGTCTACACCACATACCGGTTGACCCCTCGGCCCCCCCTCAGCTTGTCCTCTCACTCTCACCTAAAAGCACCTCACAAGTAAGTGAGTATCTCGCAGGTTGCCAGAGAGTAATGATGCCATCTGGCACAAATGATATGTATATCCGAATGGGTCGAGTTTGACCTCGAATGAGCAACATTTAACACTTAAAGGGCGAATTGATATACTGCTCATACTGATACTGTTTTCAGGTTGGTGTCGCATACGTTTTGGGGCACATCTCGCGTTCTACGTATCCATTCGTGCCCCTATTTCGCGTGCCTAACAAAGCACACACGCAACTATCTACTTCACATCACGGCTTACACCTAGAGCACGCGAGCATACATGTATGCCGCTAGGTTGGAGTGCATGCACGCATTCCTCCCTACCCTTTAGTATGGGGCACTCATACCCCTGCACTTTCCGATAAGTTCTTTGCTCAATATATTATATGCTCTATATATATATATAACGACCATATCGCAAAAATGAGACACGCGGGCGCAAATGAGAAAAAAATGAGAAAGCATTAAATTGTCTGCCAAATTGGTTTTTGGGGTTCAGAATGACAAATATGAGGTTTAATTTGAATAGTCCTTGAAGGAATTTCGAAAAATCTGGTTTTTGACTCTTCAAAGTAGCCACGCGAGTCACGCGTGCGGCAAGAAAACGGGAAAGGTGGAAGTATGGTGTTAGGTGTGGAAAGTTATGATTTTGCCTTATGTTTGTGAACGAAATGTTAGATTTTTGCACTATTAGAATATGTAATATTTTGACATTTCCAAAAATGCAACTATTTGCTTACATGGGAGAGATCCAGCAGATTTATGGCCCATTTTAGGGTGTTTGGAGGGTCACGTAGTAAAATACTTCTCATCGGGCGAAAGTGAGCAGCAAAGGAGATATTTTCAAAAGCTATTGTGCTGGCAAAGTTGTTCGGGACTGAAAACAACCAGGGGTGATGCTCCCTCAGGCTTCATGTGACCCAACATGGGCATTCAGCGGGTCAATTTGCCCTGAACAGGCTATTCCAGCACGATTCTCGGCAGCCAAGAAGACCGGTTAACTGTATTATTTCGCGGGAAACATTAAAATACGTCAGAGGCAAAATATCCCGCGGCAGGTGTTCCTACAGGTGTGCTGCACATGGATATATCGGGGCGTCCAAGGTTCAGGGTTTTAGGGTATATATTGGAGGAGTCGTAACCGGAGGTCGTTTGCACACACCTGCGTTCGTGACATAGAACCACAACCCGCACCTTAGACTACCTACACCAGTATGGCCAATATTGGAATATTGCAGTATTGGATATGGCCTTTCGATACTTTTACGTTTCGCGACTGCCAGTTACAACAAGCCCAATGGGTTCCTGAAGACCCTTTAATTCTCCGCTTGTGGCGGCAAGCGCGGCAACAAGCTGAAGAAGACTGGGAGGACTTCGGGCAACATGCAGTTAATCTCAGGACCTATCACTGGTGGAGTTTTTGGCCGATGTACGTCCACGGCCGTAGATCCAGCGAAAGGTTCGGTGTGAGGCATCTCGTGTACTGGTATGAGGGCGGGTGGATCTACCACCGATACTCAGATTTGGAGTGGCGGGCCTGGCGAAATAGAAGCCGCTACAGCGAAACCACGCACGGTGCCCTGACAGAGCTGGAAAGCGATCTGCTGCAGGAAGATGAAAGGAGATGCGCAGTTTGCGGGCGTATGTTAAGAACCTGCACCCTGGCGCGCATATTTGATGCTAGCGCGTGCAATGAGGAGACGTATGCTTGGTAGCTAACACTTATGTCACGTGACTGTACACAAATAAACCGTATATTTACATGTATGAAAAACAAGAAGTTTCACGCCGTGTGGCCATTGTAATCTAGTGTGCGTGCCACGAGGAATGCACGAGGCTGTGTTGCTTACCTTCACCTGTCCAACGCCTCGGAGGCCAAGTTTTCCCTGGCCACCTTCAGAAGTTCTGCCTTTTCAGGTCCTCCTGGAACTCCGCCGACAGCAGGTTTGCCAGGAGGTTCGTCCCAGCAAGTCAGGATCTCGCTCGCATCGAAGTCGTACCAACCTGTCACTTTCGGAGCGGCTCGCCGGAAGGCGTTCTCCGCGAACAAGCTGTTCAAGTCAGAGAAGGTTTTGCTTGTTCTCCTCGTTCTCGGCATAAGCAGAGGCGCACATGGAAGCCAAAACCCCCACTTCACTCTGTTCGTGTTCAGATCCACGTCCAAGACCTCAACGAAATGCATGGGCATGGACACGGCGTTGTTCCCAGGCAAGCGGATAGTAAAGCTGCAGCCGTCGTTGCCCGCGGCCACGGTAACTGCGAAACTTTTGCCCGCACTCTTCGCCAGCATGTCGATGGTGTAGTCCGTAGGAAGGTTACGGTAGGCCAACGGTATGTCGTCGTCCGGGTCGTCCGAGTCGTCCTCGTCGTCCTCGTCCATCGAGACGCCTGCCTGCGAACTGTCCAGTGGCCGCCTCCGGGGGATGCGCGTTCTCCACCTGCTCCGCAATCTGGTTTGCATCCTCGAAAAAGCAATCGTCGTCAGGAGCGAAGCTGCCCGTTATCAGGGCGCCTGTCGGACCGACCAGAGAGGCCGCTCGGAATAGCACTCGTCCCTTTTCACGACCCCGCGCTTGTCGAGACTTCCCGGGTGGAGACTTGCTCCCTGGGGACGCCTTTGCCAATGGCGAACTGCGTGCACGCTTGTCACTTGGAGCTCGTGCTTGATCTCCCTGTGGCGCTGCAGGAGCAGGGCATCCTCGGCCACCTGCGCCTGGCCCTCGTGCTGCCGGTGCCTGTGGTCGAGTAGGCATAGCTTCGTTGGTTTGCGGGCCTCGCGCAGCAGCTCCTTCTCGTCTTGCCTGTGTAGTGGCTGTTACAGCCCCGAGTGATGGCGCCGCCCGCGCAGCTCCGCCGGCTTCGGAAGTTCTTGCAGGCAAGGCCTGCTCCGTACCCGGCGACGCTTCCTCCCCGGTTTCCTCACCTGTCGTCGCTCGGCTTTTTTTTTCGAAGGACTCTGAGATGTTCGTGGTGGGCCTTTCGGGCGACATCCGTCGCTTCAAATAAGGCCTTCGCCAACGGCTCCTTGAGTGGGCGTTCAGGAAGTTCAACTCCCAGGTGGTGCAACGCTGCTTTACACTCGGCCACCGTGTACCTGCAATGGTAGCCGACGCGTAAGACACACAGGTAAGACTCAGGTAGGCATAATACTTGCAAGACCTAACAATGAAACCGAGGTGCTCGCAACAGACCAACGGGACGAACCAGAAATCGACGGACTCGACGTCCCTCGCTTTCTCCACGCACTTGCGCACGATCTCTTGTGGAGGTTTCCGCGGAAGGTCCTTGCTTAACACGTTGCGACCATCGGATAACACTTCGAACTGTTCGGGCATCGTCCGTTCTGGCACCTCCTCCTGCACTGGCTTCTTGTGCCAGGCGTTCTCGTAAAGCTCCTTCAAATCCACAGGAGCCTGTGGGGTCGGCGTCGGTCCAGCCCAGGCATCGTAGTCCTCGGCGGTCTTGGGCAAGGGAAAGTACGCCAGCAACGTGTCCAGCGTGTCACTTGGAATACGGTAGTGGATGTAGTCGCACATGCGACTGAAAGCAGTGCGAGTTTCCCTCTCTTCCTTCGGGTCTAGCGGCTTCACCCCTTCTAACGTGGGGCTGCTGTCGAAAGCTGGGTAACTTTTCATTACCTCCAGGCCCTTACGGAGATCCTCATCCACTCCGGCAGGCATGTGGTTTGGGTATTGTTCTCCAAACTTGTACTTCAGGCGTGTAACACCATCCACGTCCTTCTCGAAGTGCATCAGGTGTGTACGCCTGACTTTCCCAGAATAGCCTTCAAACTTTGGGTTTATGTGCGGCTCCAGCCAAGCCTTGAAGTCCAACTGTTGGCCTTGTACGTCCGTGATTTTGGTGAACTTCTTCACCGGCCAGCTTCGTAACCAGCCAATCCACGATTCCAGGGTCAACAGCCACACTCCAGATTTGCGCGCGTCTTTCCCAAATATGAACATCTTGATGAGTCCAAACCAACCGTCGCAGTCGTTATGGGTGTGCGCGACCATCAGACGGTGGAAGACCGCCACGTTGTAAATATTGTAGTGCACCAACACCGCACAAAACGCGAACACGTACTTGTTCCAGTTTTCTGAGCCACCATCCAGCTGCAAATGAAGCTCCTTCCGGAAGTAGCGCTTGCCTGCGCGACCTTGTGCGGTGTAGTGCAACAAGTTCCACAGTGTCGTGAGCAGCATGTTTGCACCCTTAGCCCCGCTCCAAGGGAGCCCAACGGAAAATAGAAGCAACGAGCCATGAAGTATCGTGAGCTGCAGGTGTAGGTTAAAGAAATGCTGTTTCTTCTCGCTGATGCCCTTAACTTGATGCGGGGCATGCGGAACAACCGTGTTCTGATTTGCCGCGCCGTCCGCCGCTATGGAGTCGATCCGACCGTCAGGGTCAGAACCCTCCTTCCGCCTGAGGTCATAACACGTGCGTTGCAACCTGTGAATGTAGTCGTGTCGCGCGAAACGAGCAGAATAGGCGTCCCAGCGTGCAGGTTCGCGACCCTGTTGTCCAAGAAGCTGAGCCCTCTCTGCTCCCAGATCGTCACATGTCGTGCAGATTCCGGACACCTCCACCTTCGCCCTTACCGTTATGTCTCGAGCCTTGAGCAGGTTTTTCACGTATATTTTGAAGGTTTCAGCACATACTGCCCACTGCTCCTCTGTGTCGAACTTATACAAGTCGTACTGCACACCATAATCGATGGGTGGAATTTGGCGCGCACCACTTACCGGCATCCTCTGTGGTGCTCCTTTCAACATATTCGTATCCGCCCACTCGCGGAACACCTCCTCGTGGTAGGAAATCTTCGTCACCACCGCCTTCGCCACAGGGAATGCACTTGTTGCCGGTAGTTCCCCCTTCTCTTCAAGGATAGCTGCCTTATATCGCTGGTACGAGCTCCTGGGGAGCGCCCACACTGTTCTGAACGCCTCCTCGCAGATCTCCTTTTCGAAAAGCTTCAGGGTGCCGATAACACGCTCTCCAGACTCGCGCTTCACCATCGCTTTGCGCATAGTTGCCATAATGTAAGACCTGAACTCAGTTTGGCCCATGCGCTCCTTATGCTCCATATTGCCCTTGAATGTGCTGAACAAGAAACTGCAGTTCCGATCGCACCCACAGCTGAAACCGCCCTCGCATAGTACGGGAATATTGGACTGTGCAATTTGAAGAGTCTTCTGCTTTGACAATCTCCTGCCGCTGGAGTTGCTGCTATTGCTGCTCATCGTGCGAGACGCGTACCGTTGTTATGTTGTTTCATATTTGAACGCTTACCTGATATGAGGGTCCTTGTTTCCTAGAACTTGGGCGGGGCGATGACAGTGACCGCCCAAGTTTTCGAAGACTTGGGCGGGGCGATGACAGTGACCGCCCAAGTTTTTGAAGACTTGGGCGGGGCGATGACAGTGACCGCCCAAGTTTTCGAAGACTTGGGCGGGGCGATGACAGTGACCGCCCAAGTTTCCTAAGACTTGGGCGGGGCGATGACAGTGACCGCCCAAGTTTCCTAAGACTTGGGCGGGGCGATGACAGTGACCGCCCAAGTTTTCGAAGACTTGGGCGGGGCGATGACAGTGACCGCCCAAGTTTTCGAAGACTTGGGCGGGGAGTTTCGCAGGGTTAAACAGAGCCCGTTGTGCTGCATACAAAACTTTTCACAATGTCATCTTTTCTACACCCAAGTGTACATGTCTTCTTGAAGCAGGTGTTTCATGATGATGATAAACGTCTGGAAGCTATCCAGAAGTTTGAGGAAAACGGCACGCAGTTGAAGACGGATTCGGCGGTGATAGCGCCGTGCGTACACAGTTACAGTCTCGTGCAGACCTACCCCCCCTAGATTTAAGGTTGGTGCCACCGCTTTTAACATTAAAGCCTCCCATTCTCGGGGTGTATGTAAGATAAAGAAAAAAGAAAAAGAGACACCCTTGGACGGGGTGTGGGGCTTTGTGAGTCCCCTTGACTCCTTCTTCTTTGTCCCTTAGTCTGGTTCCTTGTCTACTTTAGTTCTATATAGTCTGTTTAGGCTTACTGCAAATCCTGTCGCTAGGTCATGTATTTTCCTGAGTAGGTGTAGGGCTTCTTGTTTGTCGAATCCTAAATGTTTGGTCAGTATTTTCTCCGTGTGTTCGTATATCGTTCCCGTATTGCCGAATACCATCACGTGTAGCGTTACCTTGTAGCCATATAGTTCTAGTAGTTTTACTAGCGGTGTGTATTTTGTGTACTTCGTCTTTAGTGCTTCCTCCCAACTCATTTCGTCTGTGTATGTTACCTCTATCAGGTGTATGTGGCCCGCTTCCGTCATTGCCTTTTGGTGTGTGTACCCAGGCTGCTCATTCCCCTTTTCAGTTCCCTCTAGCATTACTATGTCCACGTAGTGTGGTATGGTGTCCTTTCCGTGTGCTGGTGCCGGTGTGTTTCGTCCGTCCAGTCTGCATTGCCCCCTTGTGAGGAGGAAGTCTTCTATTGGTCTCCCGTTGTTCATTCCTTTCCCTTTTTTCCCCGCATGGGTTCTTATTACACATCCTCCTTTCCTGCCTTTGCTAATTGCTTTCGCTATCATTTTGGTGGTCTCATCCGACCTGCTTATTACCATGTTCTTTATCTCCCTCTCTGTGCATCCTCCCAGCACATGGGCTGTGCGTATGAATCCTCCCGCGTTTACTTGTCTGGGCATCCCGCAGCATTTGCATTTTTGCGACCTTCTCCCTCCTTGCTGCTTCTTGTATGGTCCTGCTGGTAGTTTGTTCGCCCGGCATCTTAGCAGGACTGTCACGTCTTTCTCGTTTAGGTATTCCGTTCCCTTCTTCCAGTATCCATTAGAGAGCTTGTGCATGGCTTTATCACCTTTGAGGTGCCGCATGTATTTTTCTGGCTTTTCTTGTGTTGCTGTCAGTATTTTTTCCCTCGAGGACTTTCTCCATTCCTTCACTTGGTGTACTTCCTTTTGCGCTGCTTCCTGGTCCTGTACCATTTCCTGGAGTGCTCTCCATTCTTCCTGTGCTTCCTCCTGTTGTTGGGCCATTTCTCTGAGCTCGTCTACGGTGTCCTGCTGTGTTGTCGTGTCCACATTCTGTGTTTCCGGTAGCTTCAGTTTCTGGGTTGACCCTTGTGCAGTTTCTCCTTGGGCTTCCCTCGGCCCCTCAGCTTCCCGTAGGGCTGGTTGGTCGGGTTTTGCCTGGCTTTGGGTTCTTCTTCGTTTTTGTCTTTCTCCCTGTTCTAATGCCTCCTCTTTCTGTATTGTTCTTGTCTTCCATCCCTGTTCCTTATTCATTTCTACTCCCCGTGTGCTCTCTCGCCCTTGCCCCCTCTTTTGTTTAGCTTGTTGTGCTGTTTGTACCTGCTGCTCCTGTATTAATGCCTCCTCCTCTAATCGTTCCATCCTCTGGAGTTCCAATTCCTCTTCCTGTTCCTGTTGCCATTCTGGTTCATCTGGCCGGGTGTCTGCCCAGGCTGTTTCTATTTCAGTAGGCTCCCGGTTTTTTTGTGCGTATTCTGCCTCCGTCCTCTCAATGCGTTGTCTTTTGGTCTCCCATTCTTCTGGCCCGGTTTCTAGTTTCCTTTTTAGTCTTTGTATTATGTTTGTTTTTCCCGTCATTTTTGCCTCCCTCACCTTTTTTGTTACATGGTTGAGTATTGCTTGGTGTCCTTCCAGTTGTCTACCCGTGGCCTCGCATATTGCTAGTAGCATCACTGTATCCGTGTTGTCGTGGTTGAGGCCGT
Organism: Cymbomonas tetramitiformis; assembly: GCA_001247695.2. Taxonomy (NCBI): domain Eukaryota; kingdom Viridiplantae; phylum Chlorophyta; class Pyramimonadophyceae; order Pyramimonadales; family Pyramimonadaceae; genus Cymbomonas; species Cymbomonas tetramitiformis. Next base: position 11,849 of record LGRX02027931.1, on the reverse strand, counting down.
ATTCCCCTTCCTCACAGGCCCTTTTTGCCACCTCGTCCGCCATTTCATTCCCATGTATTCCCACATGCGCTTTAACCTTGTATAGGGCCACTTTTGTTCCTCCCTTATTTAGCTTTTGTATTTGTTTCATTATTTTCCACAGTAGGTCCCTGTGTACGTGCCTTTCAAGCGTGTGCGGCCTTCTTTTCATGTTTTGTATCTGGTAGAGGGAGGTCAGACTATCCGTGCATATGCTGACTTTTTCTTCTCCCGAGTTTGAGTCTAGTGTCAGTGCCATATATATGGCAGTGAGCTCCGCCCTGTTAACAGTTTGGCAGCGTCCGGCCCATCTTTGCATGTGGTTCATTGCCCGTTCCCCTCTTGGGTCCCAGACACCTGCCGCCGTTACTTCCTCGACTTCCCCGTTTTCCTTTTTGACTTTTCTTTGGCTTCCATCCGTGTAAATCATATTGTTTCTGTTATGCCTCCTGTGGGGCTCTGGGTATCCTTTCCCTTGGTTGTCCCACCTGCTTTCTGGTGGTGGTTCTGCTTTCTCCTTTTCACCCCTTTCCCACTGCAGCCATTGGTCTCCGTTTATGTGCTCGTCCGTTGTGTCTGGGCCCGTAAATTGTAATGCCCACCTTCTTAGGGCGTCTCTGTTTATTTCCTCCCTACTCCACGTGGTGTTAGCTCTTAGTACGTCCATAGTCGTTGGCCTCGGCCCCCTATCCCCTCCTCTGTGCTCCCCTTCTTTTTCCCTGTCTTCCATCCACCGGTCAATTATCTTCTCTGTGTGGTTTTCCAAGTGGCTGCCTGGTAGTGCTTGCATGACCGGTAGTTCATGGTTCATCCATGGCGCGGAGTCTATGACGCAATCCTTCTCCCATTCTGTAATTGACCTAGGTCGCCTGTCTGCATCCTTGAGGGTGAGAGGCCTGTGTATGTAGCATGCTCTGCCTATCGTCCTGACTTTGCTTTGCGGGCACTTGAGAAGGGCCTTGCTGAATATGTCTTGGGTTTTGAGTGCATCCGGGCAGTATTTTCTCCATCCTGCCGCATTCGCTACTACCAGTATTCTCATGTTCCAGTTGCATTGTTTGGGTTTCTGTAGGTTGCCTTGCATCCAGTGGTCGGGTGGTAGGAAGGTGAACTGCCCTTCCTTTATCTCCAGTAACTCGTGTACCCTGTATCCCATGTGCTTATTCAGCAGTTTTCTATACGGGCTTTTGGCATATGTGGGGTATATTCCTACCCCCAGAACGGGTTCGGCCGTTTTTGTGGAGTTAATTGCCTTTTTCGGTGCCTTGTAGAGGTCCCCTGCTGTGTACTCTGGGTTGAATTGGTATGACCCCAGTTTTTCCCATTGCTCTTCCCATGCCGAGCCTACAGCCCCAAATACCGAGTCTCGTGGGTATTGCGAGTAGTACGTTCTGGTGTCCCTGTGTACATTAAGTGGGGAGGCGAATACCTCTGTTTGGACTCCCATGGCTGTGTGTACCGCCTCCATCATTTCCGGAGGGAAGGTCCAGTGGTTTTGGAGGTTCCTTTTTCTGTGTTTCATCTCCGCTTTGCTGGAGTACCTTATCAGCAGTTGTGCTATTTCCTCCTCAAAAGTGTTTACATGTATTTTGTGTTCTACACTTAGTTTCAGCCTTTTGGCCAGTTGTTTCTCTGTTGGCCTTTGTGCCGTGCTGTCCCCCACCGCCTCGGCATATCTGTCGTACAATTCTCTAGCTTTTACCGTGCTCAGCGTGCCTATAAGGCTTCCCTCCGGCTCATAGCAGTAGGTGGTGTCACCTTCCGTGCGCAGTTGTCTGTCCTTCACCCCTGGAATGTGCCTAATGTCCTGGTCCGGGTTCGTTTCCCTTGTGCATATTTCCAGGTGCGTTACTTCTTTCCAGTACCTCTGTTCGCCGTTTGGTTGTCCTGCCAGTATCTCTTCAGCGGGCTCACGTTTGGTCCTTTTGTCTCTCTTGTCATTCTTCCATTCTTCCACTAGGTTTTTCCATCCTTGGTCCGAGGAGAGGTTGTGTTTGAGCAGGTGTGTTCTTACTGTTTCTTCTGTGCTCCACGTCGTCTGTTCGTTTCCTTCACCATCGGTCCACCGTATTTCGTACTGTGTTACTTTCGAGGTCGAGTCTGTGTAGTTTTGCAGGTACTGTCTCGTTGCCAGTATCCCGGCGGGCGTGTAGTTTCCCTCTTGTCCTAGCATGTCCATTCGGTCTTCCTGTGTCGACCACTGGCCTCTGTCCTGTTGTCCTGTGTATGTAAGATATGAACAAAAGTTTCTTCAGACTCAGTTTGTTTGGAATGACTTTGACGTATCCAATCTGAAAACATCGTCATCATCACCACTTTCAACAAATGGCACTTGAGCACCACCCGAATCTCGGTGACAAATCGCCTGGAAACCCCAAATTTCGGGCTATACCCTAAAATTTCAAATTTTTGAATAACGTGTCATTATCTACTCTCCAAATGCTATTTAGTCATATAAAAAAAAACCTCATTATCATAACTTCCGCCGATTGACACCTGAGCACCGCCCGAAACTGGGCGAAAAATCGCCTGGAAACCCAAAATTTCGGGCTATACCCTAAAATTTCAAATTTTGAAATAACGTGTCATTATCTACTCTCCAAATGCTATCTAGTCATATAAAAAAAACATCGTTATCATAACTTCCGCCGATTGACACCTGAGCACCGCCCGAAACGGGGCGGAAAATCGCCTGGAAACCCAAAATTTCGGGCTATACCCTAAAATTTCAAATTTTGAAATAACGTGTCATTATCTACTCTCCAAATGCTATCTAGTCATATAAAAAAAACATCGTTATCATAACTTTTCAAAAAATGAGAATATAATGAGACACCCGCGTGTCTCATTTTTGCGATATGGTCGTTGCTGGGAGCGCTCGAGGGGCGGTGGCTGGTTTCTGGAAGATGCCACTCGAGGGAAGAAACCCGTAGCGCCGTTTTCATTACCGATCAGTAATGCGTTCTGGAAGCACGCGATTGAGACTGACGAGTATGAGTATCGCGGAATTCCATACACTGGGCGTAAGGCTGTACAATCGACGCCTACGAACAGTGACGATTCGGGTGCAGGCGCTGTGGCCTGGAGTAAGGAGAAGCTGCCAGATTCTGATGACGATGATGGCGCGGGTGCCACGGACAGTAAGCATGACATTGATACTGCCAGTCCGAAGTGGGAGTATGACACGCTTGGTGAATATGATACTGACACCGACGATGACGCCAGTGCGTTCGATGACTTGGTAGCTGACGACGATGCTGAGGAACAGGCTGAAGCTCGAAGGTTGAAGAGACAGGGACTGCAGCTGATCATGGATGATAAGGGTGAACTTCTCTCGGTGCCAAAGGGCACCTCAGCTCAGCCCCCCCTCAGGCTTGAGCTTACCCCCCTCAGCTCAGCCCCGCCTCATCTCAACCCACCTTTTACCTAGCAACCTAAGTTATTGACATCGTGTGCTTTTGTGATGCGCAGGCATGGTTCTCCCTCTGGTGAACAAGGTTATCATCAAGCTCGAGGACACCAGGGCTGTCAAAGTGGGCGACACGGTGGTGCCTGCGCACAAGCTTTCTAAGCCTGTGCGTGTCGGGAGGCAGAAGGTGCACGATGACCTCTTTGAGCGGTGGGCCACCGAGTTCCAAGCCGAGCCTGTGGAGGGAGCTGCCGATGCAGCTGTTGCGCGTGCTATGCGCAAGATCGAGAGGTTCAGGAAGTTGGCGATCAGCACAGTGCTGGACCCTCGCTTCAACCGCTTCAAGTTCAAGGGTTCGGAGAACTATGACAAGGCTAAGGTCTTGCAGTCAGTTGTACGAGAGGAGTACTTGGCACACTACGCCGCCCCCCTCACTACTACTCCCAAAGCCCAAGCAGCTCCCCCAGCCGCCGTGGGTAGCAAGCGCAAGCATTCCCTACTGTGCGACAGTGACTCCGAGGGCGATGCGAGTGACGACGATGACATGCCGACCCTTTTGGAGGCGGAAGCCGATGATGAGGATGATCCTCACACTGAAAGTGTGAAGCAGCTTGAAAAGTATCTGGAACTGAAGCAGGCGCCGGTGGACACTGACATCCTTGAATGGTGGTTCGAGAACGAGAAGAAGCACCCACGCGTTTGCATAATGTGGCGCCAATTCCACGGCCGGCCTGCATCATCGGTTGGTGTGGAGCGGCTTTTCTCTGGTGCTGGGAAGATGCATGGCAAGGACGCCCAGACCATGAAGTCTGATACCATTCAAGAAACCTTGATGTGCGCGGTCAACTACAATCCTTGGCGGTCATCTGTTCCAGAGGTGGAGGCCAAGGGCGCGACCGAGGCGACTGATGTGGCGGAGGCATAAGTAGAATGTGCAAATGCACTATGGCACCCATAGGGTGTTAGAGTCAGAACATAGAAATCACTGAGCAAGCTAGGATAGGCCTCTCCTCAGCACTTAGAAGGGTGAAGGCTCCGCTTGACACCACGGCAACCTGCCCTGGCACATGCTTTGCACTCTCGTTACCAGTCACTACAGGAGACGGAACGACGCAGAGGATCGCCCAGAAAACCCCGGGTCGTGTGTTAGTAGAAAACGACATTAGAAAAGTAATAATGTGTATGTGTTATTCTCTTCTGAAATGCGTTTGTGCATGCATTTGGTGTCTACACCACATACCGGTTGACCCCTCGGCCCCCCCTCAGCTTGTCCTCTCACTCTCACCTAAAAGCACCTCACAAGTAAGTGAGTATCTCGCAGGTTGCCAGAGAGTAATGATGCCATCTGGCACAAATGATATGTATATCCGAATGGGTCGAGTTTGACCTCGAATGAGCAACATTTAACACTTAAAGGGCGAATTGATATACTGCTCATACTGATACTGTTTTCAGGTTGGTGTCGCATACGTTTTGGGGCACATCTCGCGTTCTACGTATCCATTCGTGCCCCTATTTCGCGTGCCTAACAAAGCACACACGCAACTATCTACTTCACATCACGGCTTACACCTAGAGCACGCGAGCATACATGTATGCCGCTAGGTTGGAGTGCATGCACGCATTCCTCCCTACCCTTTAGTATGGGGCACTCATACCCCTGCACTTTCCGATAAGTTTTTTGCTCAATATATTGAGTTTGGTGGCCTTTACGGGGTTGGGGGACCTTGCTCAACTCACAAATATGGATACCAATACTTCATACATCTCAAGTAGGTGACTAACGTAGAAGTTATGGCACTTTCCGCGCTCATACTGATCCTATACTGCAAAATCTGAATTCGCCCTTTACGTGTTAATGCCGTCGATTCTTACACCACATTGGTTGTAACCAGCTAAACCACCAGTTAAGGGCTGTTCCATTTGTCGCAGGGGTTAGGACATTCCCCTTGACCCCTCCCCCTGGGGCTGGACAAAAACACCTCCCCGCTGACGCAGCATCTCTCGACCCCCACTCTCAGCTGACAAACAACGAAAACTTACCCCCCTTGCGACAATTAATGGAACAGCCCTAACTAGTGCAATAAAAGTAATTAACCAATTGTAGCTAGTTAATCAATTTTTTAGTTATTAACTAACTAACCCCAACCAGTTAATTAATTTGCACTAATCACTTCAAACCAGTTGGACCTCGGGTCAACCGGTTACGCCCCTTACTTCTCTGGGTGCCAAAGGGCACATCTCCGACATCACCCGTTCAGCCAGAGGATCAGCCTATTCACGAGCAGAAGTCTGATGCCATATCTGATGGTGCTCCAGCCCTTGTTGTGAAGACCGAATCTAAGCCGGAGAGTCAACCTATCATATATGAATATGCCACGACTGTTCCTACTCTTACCTTGGTGGACAGTGATGACGAATCTGAGTTGCCCCCTCGGAGGAAGAGAGTCAGAGGCAACTAGATAAGTTAGATAGATATTAATGGGCAGATTCTCTAATTAGGATTTGTATAGGCGGCAGATGATGATGCGTGCCAGCCGACAGAGGAAAGATCGATCAGAGATCCGAAAGGGCGCGCCTTGAAAGTACAAGACATGAATTGTAACCCAGTGGAGGCTGTTCTAGCTTAAAGTAATTATTTGGAAGAGCTGTTGCTCACCCTGTCAAAAATACTGGTCAATCTTTCCTGCCATAAATATATTGCAATTGCTTAATTGTAGCCTTGTTCAACTATCCTTGAAATAATTTCGACCAGGTAACCATGACTGGTGGGCCTCACGGCTGTTTTCTCTCCGCTGTCACCGGTACTAGGATTATTACCCCATCGTCAATGGTGATAACGTGGTCCTCGTTATTTTTCGGCATCAGTTTGCAAGTTGCTACTTGCTCGACACAACGTTTGACCTGTTCCTGCTTCTCAGGATCTGTAGATGAAACATTTTGTTTCGTAATTTTATCAAACAGGTTACTAATCCATAACAAATTGTGACAGTGAGGTGACCCTCTCCCAACTCTATGCGCCTCCACCAGTCAACAACCTTGTCTCCAAAGGGATGCGATTTTGATATTGTTATTAGTTTTTTCCAAACGCACTCTTGTTTTTTGCAAGGCATGGTATCAGTTGGTACAGGCGGTATTGATAGTTTTTGATGATTTCACTTTTCTGATCAATCGATTCTGATTCACAGCATGTCTAATCAATCAATTCTGATATTTCAAACCAGGGCATCAATCAATTCTGATTCTCAGCAAGTCTGATCAATCAATTGTGATTGTTCCACGGGCAGTATCAATCAATTCTGATACACCGGTATGATGAAGTATCAATTGGTTTAAATACATACTGTCGATTCTCCACCCTACTGCACGTGCTGGTTCGCGGAGGTCGCCGATCATGGTGGTTTCATGGCCAACCAGGTTTTCTAATTCATATAGGCTCCCAAGTGTCATTCGGTTCGGGGAAATTCTTCCAACCCATAAGCCATTGTGCAACACCGCCGTTTGATGCACTCTCTGTCTGTATCTCACGGACCTTGTAAGCTTGTATTCAACATCGTCACTTCCGGCAGGGTCAAAAGGCGTTTGGTGTGTGCGCTTGATCGCGCCCTTGCCCTCGGAAACTACATTCGCCTGATAAGGTTGCTTTATTTCCACGTCCGCGCTTATTGCCCATGGTTTTCGATAATCTTAAAATGAAATTCGAAATATGTCAAGATAGTGTCTACAGATATACCCATGAACCCCATCGAATGACCAATTACCATCCCAAACCCGATCATACTTAGATTCAAGATTGATTTGTCCAAGATGGAGACGACGTTATCACAATATTGAGTTATTGACCAACCAAAGTCCCACATCGGGGTTTGCCGGATCGAAATGGCACGCCGCCTGGATCGGGACATTGAGTTAATCGATTCAATCGATTGTATTCGTTCAACCCAGGGATCAATCGATTCTGATTGTTTAGCCCGTGGGATCAATTCTGATTATTGCCCTCGGGGATCAATCAATTCTGATGGTTAGACATGAGATATGCTGGATATGACATGGTGATTGTCATTTCGTCACCTGTCATAACCGTTGTCAGATTCGGTGTCCAGTAGTGACCGATAACTCTCGTGCTATTTAGCTCGCTAGTCCGTATGTCTGTCTCTCTTCTAATATCATAATATTCCGAGTATGTAGCCTGCCACTGCTTACCGACCTGCTTAGACCCTCTGTCCGCTTGGAATATTATATTACCCTCACGGTATAATATCCAGCAGGTTATGGTACCACCTTACGTTTGCGTTATGTCTTTGCAGGTTGGTTGGTTCGTGGTTCGGCTTTTGGGTTGCGTGGGATTTTTGCCGCTTTCGGCATCACGTTCTTTGGCCGAGGACGTGCGCTCACTTGAGCCTGCTGGGACGTCGGATTGACCGCCCTGTGCGACCAGTTGTGGTTATCTCTTTTGGGGCACGCATCTTTCGCTGCCTCTTCCTATGGGGTTTACGTTATCATCTTTACCGCAGCTCTCAGTAGGCTGCGTTTTAGAGTAGAACTTCGTGGAGTGATCACACAAGTTAAATTTCCGTTTCGCATAAGATGCCCTTTTATGTTTACGTTGACGTTTCGTGCTTTGGGAGAGAGCGTTGCAGCCGCTATAGGGAGCGCGTCCCTATGGTTCGTATTTTCGGCTTCGCTTGACGACTCAGCCTTGTGTTATATATCGCATTATGACGCGTGATGCCGTTTCTGTTCTTGTTCGCCTTCTTAGATTCGCGCGTTTTAAGTAATTTGGAACGTTTGGTTTTACGTTGCTTAACGTGGTTTTCTCTCTCGCTATTGGAGGAATGGACGAATTCTGTGGCCTGGCTTTCTATCGGGCAGTTTTCTCCGCTGGGACCTCTAGCTTTGGCATTACATCTTACTCGTTGGACTTATGGACTTCTGGTTTTCTGGGCGCGTTATCACCCTGTGGGTGGTGCTTTGGTGCCATTTGTTATCATATTGTGGATTACCTTCGTTTCGTCACGTTGTGGCCTTGAGACCTTGCGTCGGATTGGCATTTCTACGTGGGCGTCTTCCCCCCCCAAAAGAAAAGCGGTCCACGCCTGGACGCTTTCTCCTGGCGCCGTGGGGAAGGGCGCGGGCGAGCACCTCTCGTGCTCACCCTGTAGCGACCCGCGGCACAAGGGCGGCGCCCCTTGTCTGCGTGTGGCGATGCGTCGTCCCATCGCTGGGCGCCATCTCGCCCGGAGCGTCGGCCACACAGGCATCAGCAGCGACCCTCACGTGGGTGCTGCGCTCCGCGCTCGTCGCCGGGGCACGCGTGTGCGGTGTGACGCTCCCAGGCCCGCTCATCTCCTCTCCGAAGAGCCTCGATGGCGCCCGGTCGCCGTGCACACGCTGCGCGCCACCCCTAGGCACCATGAGTATGGCGTGCCTGGTGGGCAGCTGCGCGTCACGCGGCCCGAGACAGCGGCCATCTATCCGGCTGCCTCGTGGCGGTGCGCTCGGCGCGCTCGCGGTGGTCATCGTGTGCCACCCGCGGCGCGCTCTCTTCCCCCCAAAAAGAAAAGCGGTCCACGCCTGGACGCTTTCTCCTGGCGCCGTGGGGAAGGGCGCGGGCGAGCACCTCTCGTGCTCACCCTGTAGCGACACGAGCGCAAGGGCGGCGCCCCTTGTCTGCGTGTGGCGAGGCGTCGTCCCATCGCTGGGCGCCATCTCGCCCGGAGCGTCGGCCACACAGGCCTCAGCAGCGACCCTCACGTGGGTGCTGCGCTCCGCGCTCGTCGCCGGGGCACGCGTGTGCGGTGTGACGCTCCCAGGCCCGCTCATCTCCTCTCCGAAGAGCCTCGATGGCGCCCTAGTTGCAAATTATGCAAATGCCGGCGCGAGCCGGCATGGAATTTCCCTGAAAATCCCAAGTTGCCCGCCGCAGGCGAAAACTTTGAAAATAGGGAATATTCCTTTTCGAATTTATATAGATTCCTTAAAGAGAAATTAGGTCTTAATAGTCCACTCAGAATATTCCTTAATGCCATACACATGAAGGCTATCAAGCGAAGTCTTGATCTCAGTTGAGGCGAGATTCAAGGTAGTAAGAAGGCTGATGATTGTTGCTAGCTTAGCTACGGACGACGACGTGAATGCTGATCCTCGTCCGCTTGCGTGCTCCCCACGAACTGTAGGCGTTGCGAGATGTGTGCGCTGCCGCTTCGGAGATGCGTCCTCAGCATCTTCGTCGACATCTTCGACTATTTCTTCGCCGGCATCGGTACTCAAATTTCCAGAAACGTTCGCAGCTTGAGGTTCGGAAGCTGGCACAACACCTTGTTCGCTAGCTGGTGCTTCAAATAATGACAGCAGCGAAGGGGTCTCTGCTGCGAGATCCGCTTTGTGCTTCCGAGAAATATGATCCTTCATATTATCCTTCCGAGAAAAAGACTGCGGGCAGAAGCGGCATTTAAAGAATTGAAGTGACATCCTTCGTTACGCAGTGACACTGAGACCGTGTCGCTTTATAGAATAAGAGTTTTCGGCTTATGCTTGGTGATACCCGTTCCCGTGACACAGACGAGCAACTACTCAATGACACAGGAAACCGCACTACACGCGGCCACAAGACACGGCCACAGACACGGCCACTCGACTGGCACGGCCACTGACACCGACGGCCACCGATCAACTGACATGACACGGCCACTGAGCACTGACGCGCGAGTTCGATCAACTGACACGGCCACATGCAAAGGCATCAGTTTTTTTTTACCTCGTTTCTTGCAGTAAAATCCCTGAATGAGTGGCGTCGCCTTCGACCCTCGCCTGGCCTGCGGGCCAAATCCCTGAATTGCTTGGCCCTGCGGGCCAAAATCCCTGAAATTCTAATTTGGCCCTCCGGGCCAAAATCACCATAATATCAGGGATTCAGGCCCTTCGGGCCCGAATCCCTGATTTTCCTCCGCGAATCCCTGATTTTCCCGGCGCGAGCCAAGCTCGCGCCCGCCAGCAGAAATTGCAGCTAGGCGCTCACATGTGCGAGTTGTGTATTCTGTTTTCAGGGTCCCTTCTTCCTCCTGACTCCTTCAAATTTGCGATCCACCCTCAGGTAAGCTCATGTACGAGATTATTTTCCTTAATCTCTTTGCTTTCAGGCTCTTCTTTCCCAAACCTAAAGTCTTTACTCGCAACATGTCACAAGGAGGAAACAATAGAATTTTCTTACTTTTCTTCCTGCAAGATTAGATTGATGCTCTCGTTAGAAAACCGACGATGATATAAGTTGTCCCTGTCGGCCGCTTCTGTCTGCGCCCTTGCCAACCCTCTATGCTCCGGCATTTAGGGACATGGCCCACCTGTTAGGTGGAACTAGAGTTGGGCTACAGGCGAAGCTGCAGAAAGGGACAACGACATCAGAGCCAAAATTACCGGAGCTTGACGTAAAATTAGTACACAGAATTGGTGCACGCTGTGATCTAGATTGAGCCACCACCTGGGCTTACGTATATTTCAAGGTAAGGTTTGCGCGGAGTCCAAAAATGCAAAAACCTTTCAAAATCTAGATTTTGAGATACGAGCGATTTAAGTTTGCGCTTAAGTATGGTTAAGTATGGGGGGTGACCGAGCGGTATCGACTATAACTTTTCATTAACGTGGTCAATTTGATACCTGAAGTGCGCAATATGTACAGGGTGCTCTGGGCAACCTATTTATCAAATAAAAGATTTTTGAAAAGTTTTTGCATTTTTGGACTCCGCGCAAACCTTACCTTGATTTGCCTCTGATTGTGTGTGACAGATATATATGCAGATGCGAATTTGTTTGTTTTGACACAGTTTTTATTCTCATCCATGGAAAGTCCTAATGAAACGGAAAGTCGCAATCCTACGGAGACGGAAAGTGGCGAGATTCAAGTGGTTCGAGAAAAATTCGGTACCACCGACCCTTTAAAGCATCTTAGTGACGGCAAATACAAGAGGGCTTGCCAAAACATTTGGACTGATGCGCAAAAAAAACGTCGGATAGTGGCTCAGAACAAAAATCGCTATATCGCCAAGAGAAATTCACTGCCTAAAAGTAACGTTGAAAGCAGTGACAATGATGGCAGGGTGCAACTTCCTAGTGTGTACGTCATAGGAGGTATCCAAAAGACAGCTACCTCTTTGGTAGAAACATTAGATTTGTCTAGAAAGGTTTGGACACTCTCCAAACCTTTGCCCTCTCGTCGCAGTCGTAGAGTTAATGCGGCCACACGTAATAACTACATATTTGTAGTTGGTCTCGCACTCAATGGAAATAGCGTAGAACGTTTTAGCGTGTGGTCAAAGAAATGGAAAACTTTGGGCAACTTGGAGGCAATGCGTGAGGAGGCAGAAGTCGTCATTTTGCATGATGAGTTGTATGCGATCCTCGGATACTCGCCTGATGAGAAAGGAAC
>LGRX02027929.1:0-70031 GCA_001247695.2 Cymbomonas tetramitiformis | reverse complement strand
GAAGCTTATGAAGATGTTAAACAACCACAACATCAGTGTGTATGAGATTCCCGGTGAATTGATGTTGGAATTTGGCGATGAGAATGGAAACATCCTTGCTCCCTACCACAAGTATAACGGTAAACGACCGGTGATTGCTGCCTTCTTTGATGACACCCAAGACACCGATCTGATGAGACCATCGAGTAAGCTAAGCAATATGGTTATTAAACACAGACACCTTGGAAAACTAAAGGATTCTGCCCTCGGAATCACCCTGCTTTTCGCGACACAGAATTACACGAGCTCGAGCGGAGGACTGTTAAAATCTATACGAGGCAACCTTACACATATGTTAGTGTTCCGCAACAAGAACCAAAAAGAGATTGATAAGATCGGCGAGGAGGTTGGTGGTGAAATTGACATTGAGGAATTCAACTCGGTGTACAACCAGGCTATACAAGGGCCTCACGATTTTCTTTTTGTCGATCTGCATCGAAAACCGAGTCACTTAAGTATGTTCAGAAGGAATTTTAACGAGTGGATTGTTCCTAATCATCATCAGGTAGCGTCTCCATAATAATTTCTTTAATTAGACTTTCTATCTCCATTCTTATTTCTTCGAGCATCTTCGTTTGTAATTGTTGTATTCTCTTATGCATTTCTTCTTTATCTCGTCGTATTTTTCTGACTTTGATTGCACGCTTAACATGTCCAACAACTAGGCCATAATTTTTATCGTTGAAGTCTATGTCGTAATGATCATCTAGAAAATTCATGTGCATCGAAGTAAACCAATTGCAATCTTCACGAGTTTTCATATCAAAATCGGAACATAGCTCTTGAACCATGTGCAACATAAGGGCATGTGTATCTATCTTCATGCATTATGAACATTCCATTTCTTTAAACTAGTTAGACTTAATGGGTTGTGGTCGATGGTCTATAGTTTGTTTTAAATGCTATGAAAAAAACCTATCTTAACTACTTTCAAAGTCACTATCTTCATCATCATCACTAGGAAACCAATTTTCATAATCCACGTAGACTTGACGTTGCCCGCTAAGATCTTGAAAAGGTATGAATCCATGATATTGTAAGCACCATCTACTACTTACACACGTATGGTAATTATCTCTCATATTAAAAACACGCCCTTTGTATGTATATGTAGGACGGGTTAATAATTCATCACATACCTCTTTCATCTCAAGTTGATGTTTTATGAAATATATTTTATCTTGAAGTTCAAGAGGTAGGTGATTAAATGTAGTCATCATACTTGCTTTTATTATCACATTGATAATCTTTAGGTGGGTAATTAAACTTAGGTTGTGGTCGATAGTCTATGGTTTGTTTTAAAAGTATTTAAACATAATGTGGTGTATCATATATTGGATCTACCTCAGGTTTGCGATGATCATACGACTTAAACCATATCACACAGTACCTATTGCCTCGAAAGTCATCTAGTATCACTTCATGAGGTAACCTACCATCCATCTTCAAGATTTTATTGTGATAGTCGTAATCTCCAATGACATTGTCATTTTTGTCGTAACATCTCAAGGCAGCTCCGGTGTAATCTCCAAGAGCCAATGCATATTGAAAGCTCACATCATCTTTGTCTACATGCTTTCTCACATAGTGGTCTCCGGTTGTCATCTTAGAATAGTTCACAACATACTCTCCCTCCGCAAAATCTTTGTCAACCATGCTTATCAATTCATTTGACAATCTCCATAAGTGTTGTTTCCACCTTGGGAGTTTTCGGTCCTTAACCGGTGTAACACATACACCTTTCCCTTTCTTGGATGAAATATTGTGAGGTGTGTGAAAGCCACCACTGCCCAATGCTCCCGTTGTGTGTCCAAGTAAAAATGCCCATTCTAGATTGAATCTAAGTTTTTTGGTCTTATCTCTATATTGCTTATTCATATTGACATTATTCAAAATCTGTTCAATATTTTTCATGAGATCTCTTGCCTTTTCATCCTCGCTTACCAATGTCGAGGTCACTTGCTCTTCAACGATGATATGCTCTTTATCACATCGGACAGCGGTTGGTATCTTTTCATGGCATTGCCAATATTTTCTAGTATTCTCGTCAAAGTGGAAATAGGTCCGATGACAAGACCTGAAGTACCGATCTTTAGTAATGGTCCAAGTCTCCCAAGTAGACTTGTTCTCCGACCAATATACGTGTTTGCGATCACGATGAGCACTAAGATAAGTGTTGTCTTTTATGTTATGTATATATACATATCTCATCGGCTTCCGTCCAATTTCGACATCGGTCACCACCTTTACTTTGATGGCTTCGTCGCTTTTCCAAAGAAGATAGTTAGGCATAATTGCAATAGCGAGTATTCAAGTTAGTATGTTGCTTGTTCTACCTTAAGTATCATTGGTCTTTAAGTGGATTATTTTGGTATATGGTCTATGGTCTACAGTTTCTATAAAGATATTATATACAAATGAAATGTAAATATTCAACGGTAAAGATCACTTCATCCACCAAGAAGAATAAGAAACTTATGGCTGTGTTTGACAACAAGAAGACAATTCATTTTGGAGCAAAAGGATACACTGATTATACAATGAATAAAGATCGAAATACAAGAGAGAATTACCTACGTCGCCATCGAGTAAACGAAGACTGGTCATCATGTGATACCGCAGGCTCTTTGTCGAAACATATACTGTGGGGACCAACAACTTCTAAGCAACGCAACATTCAATTGTTCAAAGATAAATTTAAATTGCAATGATTAAGTCTACGGTCTATGGTCTACAGTTTCTATAAAGATATTATATACAAATGAGAGTATTAGAATTATTCTGCGGTACATCTTCAGTTGGTAAAGCATTGAGACATATATATACTGATATTGATATAATCTCTCTTGACATTCATCATAAATATAATCCTACACATGCTGTAGACATACTTCAATGGAATTATAGGATGTATCCCGAAAGACACTTTGACATAATTTGGGGATCACCTCCCTGTGTAGAATATTCTAAAGCAAAACGCAAAGGAGTAAGAAATCTTGAATTGGCTGATAACATAGTAAAGAGAACATTAGAGATCATAGAATACTATAAACCTACTTATTGGTATATAGAGAATCCTTCAGACGGAGGATTGCTTAAACATCGAGAGATAATGAAAGATATCAATAAATATATGTATACATGTTCTTATTGCATGTATGGAAATGAGTATAGAAAACAGACTAATATATGGACTAATAAACCTAATGTATACTTAAAGAACTGTAGTAGAGAGACTCCTTGTATACATAAGCAACATACATGGAAGACATATGAAGACTGCTCAAAGAACTCAATCCTCATGTGCCTCTCATTGCACGGGACAATCTTTAGAGGATGCATATTGTATCCCATTTGAATTATTGAAAATCTTATTAACATACGATGACCCATGACCAACACACATGAATTACAATTGTTTACACAAACCGTAGACCATAGACCGTAGACTAATATGATTGTTGATGATCATATGCATTAATTGTTTGAATTATAATTGTTTACACAAACCGTAGACCATAGACCGTAGACTAATATGATTGTTGATGATCATATGCATTAATTGTTTGAATTATAATTGTTTACACAAACCGTAGACCATAGACCGTAGACTTAGAGGATCATATTACTATATTCCTCGTGGCTCTTTGGTTTCAATCCTACACGACAAGCAACACCACATTTGTCTATCTTCTTTTGCCAATTATCAAATCCCATCTTTGTAAGTTCTCTTCCTAATTTTGTTTGTGACATATTTCCAAAGCCCTCCATTCTCTTCAATGTATTATATATCCTACTAAATTTGACATAGTCCTCATTCTCGACTCTTTGAGATGCCTCTCGGACATTGTCGACTGCCTCGAACTCTTCAAACAATAATTTCTCTATGCTCGAACCTCCCAACCATGTGTCCCTGATCTCCATCATGTCTTTAGGCTCTATAAGGCCATGTCGTGCATATTCTTTGTAAGCTTCAAACAATATTTTGAGAAATGCATGCTGCCACTCGATGGTATCGATCTTGTCTTTGATTTCATCGTCCCTCAACAATCGTGTCTTGCCGTTCACCTTTTCTTTCTCTACAAATTGCACGTTCCATTGAGAGATCCTCACTCGATTCTTTACCGCGTCGTCCGTCGGCTCGATGACCGGTATATCATTACACATCAAGAAACACGATGTCAATAAGTAAAACGACATTTCATTTTGATAATTCTTTCGACCAACGACCTTATCACCACCCGATGCCGCAATCTTTATCATATTCCCATCTAAAGGGCTTTGCATCTTCATTTCGTTTGATAACACAATTCTCTTTCCGATGAAGTCCACAAGCCAAGATTGTTTTTTTGCTGGCTCGCCTCCTTTGCTATACACCAAGTTTTCACCACACATGTGTCCTATATAATCCCCAAACGTGTTTTCTAGGAAATTGCATAACACACCCTTTCCGGCATTGGATTCTCCGACATGGATAAAGAACTTCTTTTCTTTCAAGAGATGTCCTCCCAATGCCATGGCTAAGGATTGGATTATGTAATTCCGATGATCTACATTTGGATGTGGGTTTTCAAATATATTTGAATAAACCTCTTGTTCCACTTTTGGGTCCACTTTGCTCAAGTCCGGAAAATCGTAATCTAGCTTATGAAATGACACAATGCTTGGATCAAAATCGTGTAGTGTACCGGTGGTCATGTTATATATGCCGTTGTTAAAATGTATCATACCCACTCCACTTTTGAAAGTCTTTTTGTACCAATTGTCTTGTCTTACAAATCTGGGTAACATCATTGCAAGTCGGTTGAAGGGACCTAAATCTTCACCCCAAGCGGTTGTCATTCTTGGACCGCCTTTCAACTCCTCCTCAATTCCATCACACAATTTAAACAATCTTGAATGATACTTGCCATCCTTGTACCATACACCTTCATCGTAGATATAAAAGGTGTCCTCACAAAACTTCAATTTGTCTTTGTGATATCTCAAAAAGACATGAGCGGCATCTTTATCGGTCATCGGAATTATTGTTGTCGGCATGGCGGTGTCCCTATTTGACCATGCCTTTTCCAATTTCGCCTCAAGATCACTACACTCCTCAAAAGGTTTAACAATGAGTTTGATTCTTGAGTATTCAATACCGAAGTGTTCAACAATTGCTTTCTCACACGAGTAAATAATATCGTCAATATTCTCCTCAGATTTTCTAAGCAACAATCCATCAAATATTAATGATCCTATATCATGCCCCTCGTCCTCCAAGTGTTTCTTGATGACCATTAATATTTCACATTCCTTCGAGAACACAAGTCTAGACAACTCACTACCCGAAGAGACTTTGAGGTGAGGCAATATCGTGTTCTTAAGTTCATGGGAAAGCTTTCCTCCAAAGGTATTCTTTATATCGTTTATGGGAACATTATTTTTTTCATGCCAAGTTTTTTGTACTTGACCAAAAAGCTTAGCGGTAAATAGATTCTTAATCAAATCTTTGTCACAATTGTAGGCTTTCATAAGGTTTTCTATAATCGACTCTCGATCGTTCAAATATTCATCCAAATTTGGTGTTGAAGCATCACCACACAATACTTTGACGATGGTGTATGCACAATTCTTAATATCGATATCATGATAATTGTCTTTGGCAAGATATGCTCTTATTTCTCGAGGCATACCTTGGTAGGTTGAGATGTCGGTTTGAGCATAATACCGACCACATCGAGATGGTTTATATTTGACCTCTACTTTTCCATCGTTGGAATTTTCAAGCTTCACGAATAGTAAATGTTTCATTTGTTTTTTGGAATTTGTCGTAATCGATTCATCCCTAGAGATAGAGAAAGTAAAATCTGAAATGTTTCCTTCGTATATGAGCTTCTCAACCTTCTCTTGATCGTAGAATTCAATGTTAGTGATATTTGTTGACTTAGGCATGTTTGTATTATACTCGTTAGATATCGAGTCTTTAAGTGGATTATTTGCGTTATCACTCTCGAAACACTTCATAGTGTACGTTAGATATTATTCAATGAACCCATGACGCAAAGTGGGTCTAAAAAATATTTTCTGAGTCTGAAAAGCCAAAAACGCACTGTTACAGGGCCCGATTTCAGATCGCAGACCCCCCTGGACAGTGGGTCGTGGGTCGTGGGTCGACGGTTTCAGATTAAAGTATTTTGTAATCGTTCGATTAAATAATATCGAAGGTCTGTGCGGAATCTGTGTATAATTTCAAATGCTCCTCGGACGCAGGAACGCTTTCGAAGTTATTACGTCATAGAGTTCCAGTGAATTTCGCGTATAAACATAAAAGTCCGACTTGAAACACTCGTTTGCCATGCTGGAACAGTATATAAGTGACTATAATTACTTTCTCCACGGTGGAGCACTCGTTTGCCATGCTGGAACACTAAATAAACGAGTCTGAAATTTATTTCCATGCTGGAACAGTATATAAGTGACTATAATTACTTTCTCCACGGTGGAGCACTCGTTTGCCATGCTGGAACACTAAATAAACGAGTCTGAAATTTATTTCCATGCTGGAGCAGTATATAAGTGACTATAATTACTTTCTCCACGGTGGAGCACTCGTTTGCCATGCTGGAACACTACCATTGGGTCGAAAAGAATTATACGATCAAAACCGCCGAAAATATCCCGATAATATGTAATGACACGGAACGGACGATCGTCAACCTGGAACATTCAATTGTCGACCTGGAACATTCAATTGTCGACCTGGAACATTCCATTGTTTATCTGGAACACTGTCATTGGATAATTTGAAATGCCAATCTAAGTGAGAACTTACATCCATGCTCTGCTAAAACACTGCCGGCGTTTTCAAGGTGCGAGCCAACTTTTCGACCCTGCCTGTTGACTGTCCAGCTGTTTGATATCTATTCTATTTACCTACTTCTATCATGACTTCTTTGGCTATTGATGATGATACCTATGAGGAGAGACAAGAAGAGGCTGAAAAGCATCCTGCCTTAGTCGCAAAGGAAAAAGCTATTCTCTTGACTGAGTTGAAACGCCCGAATCTTGATTCTATTCAGCAGCGAGTTCAAAATTTTACGACTTGGCACAGGTCTGAACTGATATCTACTGCTGAGCACGCTGTGATTCTCGTGACCTCCTTCCAAGGACGAGAACACAAGCTATTGATTGAGGAGCCAAGCCTCCCTAATATCGTCCAGTTACTATTTGACATACCTGATGCGACTATGAGAAGTGACTATGTCGACTTTTTCTATGACGCTCGTTCCGCATCTATCGTAGGAAAAGAAGTGTTAGACGCGAAAAAAGAAGCTGAGAAAACTGAAGCGGTCGCTTTGAAAAATGCGGGTGTCGATAAGCTCCTTGCTGCCTTGCAAGCACAAGGAGTTGACGTTTCTACTTTGAAAACTAGCAGCGATTTAACTCTCCCTACTGCTCCTCCTATGGCTCAAGTTGTTCCTGGAGTCCCTGCTACTGCACCTCCTAACTTAATCGACATAGTAGGTCCTAATCCGCCCATTAGTGAGCCAGCCGCCTTACAGAACGTGGGGGAGAAACGTTCGCAGCCTGAGGCGAGAAGTTCTCTCGCTGAGACTCTTGGAAGTTTGTTGGGCTCGTCGAAAGCACCTCGCAAGTTTTAAGGTAAGTCCCTTCCGCATTTTCAGTTCTTAGCTTCGCATCACGCTTCGCATTTTCAGTTCTTAGTTTCGCATCACGTTTCGCACTTCAGTTCTTAGCTTCGCATCACGTTTCGCATGTCGCACTTTAGTTACTCCGCATGTCCCTTCCGCATTTTCAGTTCTTAGCTTCGCATCACGCTTCGCATTTTCAGTTATTAGTTTCGCATCACGCTTCGCATGTCGCACTTCAGTTCTTAGCTTCGCATCACGTTTCGCATGTCGCACTTCAGTTACTCCGCATGTCCCTTCGCACTTCAGTTCTTCGCTTCGCATCACCTTTCGCACTTCAATATTCACTTCAATGTTTCGCATCGTGTGCTGTGGCGTGCAGATATGAGCGACGAAGGCGAATCTCGGACGTGGCGTGACCTAGAGGGCCACTTGTGGTGGCACGTCGACGACTTGAATAAGAAAATAAAAACTTCCAAGGGTCAGATTCGCACTGAAATTAAGAAGTTTGTGTTAGACCAGCTTGAGCCTATTAAGACTATGTTTGATTCGCACGTGGAAAGTGCACACGCTGACCCGCCAGCTGCAGCGGATGGGCCAGCTCGTTCTGGGTCTAGCGACCCGCAGTTTGTTTCGATGCGTAAGTTTCAAGCTATGGAGGCACAACTTGCTTTCCTTCAAGCAGATGTAGCCAAGCAGGCAAAGGAATTAGAACAGGCACACGAGGAGTGGAACGTCTTCGCATCCGAGCCCCACAAGCCGGTGGCCCCTTCATTCGTCACTTGCAAGCAAGTTGTCATTGAGAGCAGTGAGATAGATAGGCTTAAAACTGAGGCGGTGCTTATCCAGGGTCAGACTTTGACGCAAGAAGATGCTCAGCACTTGACTTATTTCCGTGAGCTCTTAAAGGACGGAATTGTGCAGCTCGAGGCACGCAGCCTGCTTCTCTCGTCCCCTCCAGCCAAGAAACGAAAAACCCAGCCGTAATTCGAGTCTGGTAGTTAACATCTGAGTGTAGCCGTGAACATCCGAACATCCGAGAGCCCAAGTGGCTGATATGCTATTATTTTGGTACTTTTTCACTTTTATAATATGTGCTTTTAGTCTGTTCAGTGAAAAAAACTTCTTAACTCACTTGCTTGCCTTGCAACATCCGAGCATCCGAACACCTGAAGTGCACTTGTGCACCCGAGTCACACACGCACCCGAGCATACCTGTAAAGTGATATTATATCATAAAGCACTTCACAAATTATTGCATAGATCATTGCATAATAACTTGCTAGCTTTCAGTTATTTCTTTTGCTATCTGATAATACTTATGATCTTTTTCAATCCCTATATATCTGCGTGAATTATCTAAACAGACTTGAGCTGAACTCCCAGTACCCATAAAAGGGTCTAATACTGTATCATTTTCATTTGAATAAGTTCTTATTATGTATTGCATGATATCATATGGCTTTGCTGTCGGGTGTGTAGACTTGTAATTACTTTTGTCAATATGTATAACAGATCGAGGAAATCGTTTTCCATCTGTGTTTTGGGTATTTACTCTCGGTGATTGTCCTGCGTAGAGTTCTGTGCGTCGGCCGGGAACACGTGTGTAAGGTTGACCGTCAGTCTTTTGAGGATTATATGTAGTCCGACCTTTCGCAAATATGTAGATCATTTCGTGTGCTCTTAGCTCTTGATAATTTGCGTGATAAAAGAGAGTCGACATGGACTTAACGTAACAAAGATCACGTCGGAAATATGGTTTATTACTTGATATTAGTTCATGACCGAAACGTGTCGTGCAAAAGAATATGTACGCAGCTTTTGGTTTTCCGATTCTTTTTAATTCTTTCCATAAATTATCTAAGTCTACTTTATTCTTATCGAACTTACAAGCTGTTTGATTATATGGGAGATCAAGTATCACTAAATCAACTGAGTGCGTGTCGATATTTGGGAATACATCGAAACAGTCTGCGTGGAATAACTGGGTCATCATAAGATACGAAAAGAAATAAAACTGACTTAGTGGTGTTTACATCAGTAGATCGACAATATGATATACATAAATATACAAGAAATATGTTTATGTAAACCGTAGACCGTAGACTGTAGACTCACATATATCTTACATATATCTTACATATATCTTACATATAAAATACAATAAATATCTTTATATAAACCGTAGACCATAGAACATAGACTTACATAAAATATACATATGACATACATAAGATTACCATAAATATATGTTTACACAAACCATAGACCATAGACCATAGACCACACATGTCATCCATTTGACATATGCCACCCCTAAGCGACATACATGTAGTCTTGCCATCTTTAGCCATACGGCGTAGAGGCTGCTTTCCAACGGTAGGACCATAAGACACTGGAGGCTGAATTGCCATGACTGCTCTGATCCTGTCTTCGATGATGGATAGGCCTGCTTCAGATATGTGGTGTCCGATAAAATCTATAGATTTAACGAACAACTCCACCTTGGAAGGCCTGATGAAAAACTGGTGATCTCTGCAACGCTGGAGGAACTGTCGAACATGCTTCACATGACTGTCAAAATCTGGACTGTATACGATAGTGTCGTCCATGAATATGACAAGGAACTGGTCGATGAAGTCGAAAAATGCCCGATTTCCTACACGAAGTGCTGTTGCAGGAGCATTGGTCAATCCGAAAGGCATAACTGTCCATTCATAAGAACCGTATCTGGTGCGAATAGCAGTTTTATGTATATCATCCGGATGAATGGGGATTTGGTGAAAGAACTGGTTGAAATCAAATCTACTGAACCATCTTGATCCCTTCAGCTGCTCTAGTAGGGTGTCATGTGGTGGTGGTGGATACGTGTCCTTGACGGTGATGTTATTCAGGGCACGATAATCACAACACATCCTCCACTTTCCCCCTGGCTTAGGAGCGAAAATGATTGGGCATCCATATGGCGATGATGATGGACGAAGGATACCCAACTCGACATATTTGATGATTTGTCGTTTGAGTTCCTCCATCATGGGTGCTGGAATGGTGCGTACTGGCTGTGAAGGAGGCTTATGTCCAGGTTCGATGTCGATTCTATGATATCCACCTTCAAACCGCTCTGGCCTATGACCAGCCGGAAGATCCTCTTGGAAAACGTCTGAAAAGTCTTCTCTCACTTGATCACGTGCTGCTGTGACCTCGGGGTCTTCCATTGTGGTGTCTGAGTCTGATGCTGCAAAGACCAATTCACCATCGACCTCGGAGAGGAAAAAGAGATATGCTACGGCTTCTTCAGCCGAACCACTGGATCGAATGCGACGGAGATGTTTCCTCATAGTGGTGGCACTGACCAATTCCATTTCAGGAAGGCCATCTGAGTCTGGAGTCTGCTCAACTCTGGACAATACTGTGCGAATACTGGAGCCTGATGAATGCTTCCTAGTGATCGTCAGATTTTTGGTCTGAAAGTCAATATGTGGATTCCTCCTCTCCAACCAATCTTGACCCAGAATGACAGTGAATGGTTTCATGTCAATGATGTAGAAATCTTCTGTATCCTTATACTTGCCCAAAGAAAATGTAGCCTTGGGAAGATAGGATGTGCATGATAGTTGGCTTCCTCCAGCCAATCCCACTGAAAATGATGAAGAATCTGTGGGAGGTATACCAAGCTGAGCAGCGAACTGTCTGTCGATGAAAGACGATGTGGCTCCTGGATCTACCAAAATGTGAGTACTCTGTCCATAAACTTTCCCTTTATACAACAACAGCTTCTTCTGTGATTTCAGCTGTGCTGTTTGAGACTGCATCTGTGCGATGTGTTCTGTGGGATTGTCCATCTGCTGAAACTGCAATGTCAGACTGGAAAGGACTTCTTCTGAGATACTCTCAATCCGGCCACTTGCTTCAGTGGCATCTTCAGGCTGATCTACCCTCGGGGTGCTCTCAACACCGGTACCTGCGCAGTACCCTGAGAGTTTCCCTGAGGAGCTGGAGCTGATGGAACTGGATCTGGAGTTGCAACTGCTGCATTGATGCTGTGCTGACTCTTCAGTTCCTTGACCAAGGTGTTGATCGTATTGATGAGTTTGCCAGACCCATCCTTAGCACCCTGATTCTTCTGTGGCTGTCTCTGATTCTGAAAAGGATTCTGAGCTGGTGGCTTACCCTTGATCTCCTTTCCATCATTGGTCCTGGTGGCAAAACAATCCTTCTCGATGTGACCAACACGACCACAACGATTGCAGGTCTTATCATTCTGTGATTTTCCTTTTCCTTTTCCTTTGCCCTTGCCTTTACCACCTTTTCCTTTGTTCCGATTCTGATTGGAGTTCTGACTGCCACTCTGATTCCAATTCCGATTTCTGTTGGTTCTGTCATATGGCTTCTGGCCACGTCCTCTGTCCTTATCCTTCTTGGATGGACCTCCAGATGACTGCTCCTTCTGACCCCGATAGTGAAGGGTTTCTGATTGCTTTGAGTGAATGACGTAGTTCAAATCAAGCAATATCTGTGTGGTTTCTTGCCACGACATATTGTTCCTCTGCTCTTCTGTCAGGTATCTGAGCTGGAACTGTCTGCGGAGATCAGAATCCATATTGGTGACGAATCTGTCCTTTATTAGCACATCATTTAAATCAACTGCTGCTAAAGAAGCCAGTGATGTAAATGTGCGCAAATAATCTGCAAAGGTTTGGGTTCCTTGAGTCAGTGCCATTAGGTGTTTCTTGGCTACTGATCTCTTATGAGGATTACCAAATTGTCCGAGGAACGTCTGTCTGACCATCTCATAAGTGGCATATGGTTGTTGTGCCAAGACCTGGAAATAGTGTCTGTCGTTATTCTGTATGAGAGTAAGAAACACTGTGATCAAATCCTTATCATTGACACCTGGATAAGTGAACTGGAAATATCTGTCCACTGTATCCAACCAGACCTCTGCGTCCTGTCCTGATTTGAATTCCCTAGGTGGTGTCATTTTCACCTTGGGGACCAAACTGGGTGGAAGCTGGTGGAGCTGGTGCTGGTACTGTATCTGCATCTGGATCTACAAAGACCATCGGAGGACTGTCTGCTGTATACTCTGCTTCTGGTGCCTGAGGCTCATTGGCAGGATCCTTGTACCGGCTCATATCTGGTTTCATGCGACCGACATTGTCATAATAGCCTATGTGGTCATATCTGGTTAGTGTATCGGCATAACCAGCGATCCACTTCGGGATTTTAAACCGACTGTATGCATCGTATGAACCAAGTATGTCGAAAAACCAAGTCGAATGATCTGGGTTGATATCAGGAATCTCATGCTCTTCCTCTTCGATAGTAACCATCTAAAAACAAAACACAGCACAAAAAATACCTTCAGCTAATTGTCTAACTGAGTGTGTGTGATTTATATGTTATATATGGTATATCGACATGTTTACATACATGTATTATATTCGTACATAATAATGAGGTAAGTATATATATATATATCCACCTTCTTCCCCCCTCAAGGAAGTGTGTGATATAGTGGCAGTTGTCAATTGCCAATACCTCAAAATAGCATGCATTCCTTATAGGAATCATCTGTCACAGTTCTTGGGTTGTTGCCCGTAGTATTATCATGTCTATGATGATTTAGCATGATATAATAATACCAAAAAACGAAGTTTTACGAAATAAAACTGGCATTTTAGAGCATATATAGTTACAGTGACCCTGTTACTCAATACAGTGTTTAGGGTGTTACTTGATATCAGTAACCCTAATACAGGTAAAAAATAAGCAGTATAACGTTTTTGCAAAGATTTTTAAGCAAAACTGCATTCAATACCTAAGTGAATGTTAAGTGATTTTCAGAGGGTACGTTACACCCCTGACACACACATTCAAATATTAGGGTGTTACAGGGTGTTACACGTGTTATGTCTTTCAGGGATTGTTATTTGATAGATAAATATCCATTATAGCAAAAAAAATCAATCCCGAATTTGCAAAAGATTACACGTATTGTATTTTGACCGATTTCTCGTTACAGCCAATATGTTCACCCCTATATATTACACACCTAATATCTAGGGTGTTACACGAGATATGACCATGGTTGTTGTGATTTTCACATACCTCAATAGGTATTAAAATATTTTTTGAAATAAAATGAGGTCGAAATTTCAGTTTTGAAATTTATCGCCAGCATTTTTCACCGATTTTACAGCCTTTTTCAGCCATGTTTCGGATAATATATATATCATGTCTCAGTGTGTGTGTGTGTTGCAAGCTACAGAAATATTGCAACATTCTTCACTTTTGCACATGATATTTTTCATGGCACAACAGTGAATATCTCAAAAAAATCAACATGTATAGTGAACATGTAATGTGGGTTTTTCTGATTGAAACTCATGGAGGCAAATGCACTCTCTGGTGATATTTAAGATAAATCAACTGTAAATGAATTCACAGTTGTGTCAGATCCTAAGATATATTTGGATGTATACAACGAGTATATCAAGTGATATCTCTGTGTTCAAATACATCTGGACACTGCTAGATGTAATCTGAGCAGTTTTTACACAACACAATGTTTGTGTGTGTGTACGTCCACAACCACCTTTTGTCAATTCATGTATGGTTGCTAATCTGAGTTGGTACATGCATGTGAAGTGATCATCTGTATCAACTGTCAGAATGCAATGTAGATATTGATGTTGCTCCAGCGATAGTGAGACGAGTGGACAATGCTCAGCAGTGACCAGCTGCTTATTTG
The DNA here is from genome assembly GCA_001247695.2 of Cymbomonas tetramitiformis. NCBI lineage: Eukaryota > Viridiplantae > Chlorophyta > Pyramimonadophyceae > Pyramimonadales > Pyramimonadaceae > Cymbomonas > Cymbomonas tetramitiformis. The sequence continues at coordinate 55,607 of LGRX02027929.1, read as the reverse complement.
AGCATTGTATAATGCCTTCGGGTCTGGAGATATTCTCCATCCAGCCCTTCAGCATGGTTTCTTATCCTGTTCCCTTATGTATCGCCATCACTGACACTTCCACGCACATGTGTTTGGAAGTGGGATCTGTGTATTATGTATTGATACAATACTTGATCATTACACTTGGAGTCAGTGTATTGTCAACATGTATAATGAATGCTAGTGTTTGTGCAGTATATTGTGCTGATTAGTACTAGTGTGTGTGTGTGTGTTTATACTTGCACACACTTTGCAAGATCTTTATGGATATCACAATATCCTAACAACCTATCATGCAGATTGTCAGCATACCACGTACTGATTACATCTAACATGATATATATAGTTTAGGGATTGTTGTAATTCCATGATAATCTCATTACGAAATGAGTTGCTGATTGATTTTACATGAAGCTCAGGTGAGCATTCCTTCAAGTAATCCACCATAGAATGTACATGTTACCTGGAGAGCATCTCGGCTCCACCAGGGCACGACAAACTAATTATGGTGTTTAGATTACTGTCAGGCACCCTTTGCAACATGGATTCGAATATAAACTAGCATTCACTGCAATATGCTTATGCTCTATGTACTACAGCTGTTATCGTGATCAAGCTGTACAGTATAATAAAGTATGTACCATTCACAACATTGCAATCATTCAGCATAAGATGTGTGCATGATATAAAAGTATATGCACTGTGTATTGATGATTGCTGTAAGTGAAATGAGTGTATGTGTGTGTGTGTTGATCTGCACACACATATTGTGCACAGATCATTGTGCTGCTGATAAGTATAATGCTGATGATCAAAAGTATTTGTGTGGTCATCAGAACATTGGAATCTGCTGCAGTATGACAATAAGGCATTCACAGCAGTATGTATCCACAGCATAGCGATCATGTGCTCTTAGCATTCCTGCATATATACAATCATTCTGCATATGATTTCATCGCGCGTACACATGTGTGCTTCTCACTGCATGTAGACACATTAAAACTGTACGTGCTAAAATCGAGCATTCCTCGCATTTTATGAAATCATGAAAGGTATATATTATGCTGACAGGCCATAAATCATTGCACGCAGTGATTGTAAACAGTGCGTAGAGATGATTTGCAAAAATCACTGATGTACGTTGTATACAAATGCGAGCGCGCTGCTGATGAAAAGTATGAATTGTCGTCGCCATTCATCAGCATATGATACGAGCGCTGACATGTATACAAATCAAGATTCTGTCGATGACCACTATGTCATATATTATTCTAGACAATTTTCGAACGTGATTCTTGCAAGCGCGCGCATGCTGCGATCAACTTCTGCAAAATATGTGACAATCGCGCAGTATGCGACCATCGCGCATCAACATATATGAAGCCGTACAAAAAGCAATTCAGCACAATCATGAAAATTGCGATACTGCGCTGATGATTTTCCGCGCGGAAACGATTTTGCCGATGATTTATCGCATCTGCGAACATGCATATATCCGCGAACCATTTATCGTGTACATTTCATTGATGCGCCGATATATGCCATATGCACACCTTATCGCGTATATGTGCGATCAGCTGTTTCTGCGAGTACGCTGCGGAAAATCTTCTCGCGCAATTTCTGTGCTGTCGATATGCGAACGTATATTATTCGGGCTGCAGATATTCAATTTATGCGAACGCTGGCGTATGTGCGCCCTCCTGCAAACCTGCGAACAATATTAAATATGCTATGTCTATCACTGCACCCACTTGGGTTCTCGAGTATCGTGCCTTGACGACTTTCAGAATACCACTGATACGGCTGTAGATACAAGCGCCGTGAATATATTATCAATATACAATGAAACACTGCAAAGTTGGACAGCAATGCAGGTGAACGGATGAGCGGGTTTGTGAGTGCAGTCTCTGTAAGAGGATCTGCTGAAGCACAACGCTTCCTCACTTTTATACCTACGTCACCCATCATCTTAGATGGTACCGCCATTGGGTTGTGAACCCGAGACGTAGGTTGAACGACCAGCATGGTAGTAACGACTAGTTCGTTCATGTTGCACATGCGAGTTCTGCGCATGCTGAAAGCTAAAGATGGTTCTTGGTTTGTTTCCAAGATGTATCTTTGCTTTGCCATCTTCGAGTTCAATCATACGAACTCTCGATGACAGGGATGCCTGATGATATGACATAATCATCTGGCGACATGTACAGTCATCGTCGACCGTACTGACGACTGTCATAAATGTATGACGCGACTCGACCTGTACAGTCATGATCGACCATACTGTCGACTATCATAATAATATATGACATGACCGACTGTCATAATAATATATGACATGACATGACATGGTATGACATGTATGACAGGTATGACACGTATGACATGTATGACACATATGTCATCGGTCATAACCCTGACAGCTGACGACATCAACATCCGCCTTCGGGCGCAGTATGCCGGTTTTGCGTACTGCCCGCTACCGCCCCTCACACCGCACTTGCAATGCGCGTGCAGGAGGCAAGAGATTCTCTCCGCCAGCTTAAGCAGGCTGCCGGTGGTGCTGGTGACGTACAGCACTTTCCGATGCTGCATTTTGACTCGGCTCCAACTGTGGAGTACGACGCCGTGACGCACGCCACCATTGACATTGCGGAGAGCGACACGAGCGAGAACGGCATGCCGTTTCCAAAGCAGTTCCCCGACACCGAGCCGCCCTTCGCCAAGTCTTTCATGGACAACATGTCCGTGTCCTTGGGCTTTCACGACGACTCCGAGGTTTCCATGCACTCTTTCGCCACCGGGACTTCCTTAATTTCTCCCGCGAACGATTTCTTCGTGGACGTGATTGACCTCGAGAGCGACTCCGAGAGCGACATCGAGGACGAGGATGACCATATCCGGTACGACCGTTTACCGCCCGCTCCACGGGTCGGTGGTGTGAGGATGCACCGCAGTGGACTTACTGACTGTCTCAGTGCCGCCGCTGTGCCAACACTCTTTGTCTGTTTGAGCATGTGCTTGATTGGAGCCAGTGCGGGCTCTGCACTCTGCTGCGGGATTGCTACACCATCGGTGGTGTCCGCAGACAGCTTCTGGCACTTTGACACCATGCCCTACAGCACTCTGGACTCTATCTCCCACGACAACTTCGGTTTGGACTCTGGTTATCTGGACTCTGACAATTTGGGCACCTTAAATCTGGACTCTGACTATTTTGACTTCTCCAATCTGGAGTTTGAGGTTCAGGACAACAACTAAAAAATCTGTGAACTCTGCTTTGTGGACCACTTTCAAGGATCAAGGTGGCTAGCGTAGATTTCAGTTTGCTAGTAGTGCCGTTAGATCAGTTTACATGCCAAGATGCCGTCGGTGTACTGCACTAGCTAGATTGGGACCGCCTTGGCCGACAGCATAGGCCCCCACTGGAAATCTGTTTCCACCGTTTGAGATGGTGTTTGTTCCCTAACAAATCTGCCTGCTCCACCCTAACTTTTCCTACGTAACAGTACAGGGCGGTGTGCTAGATGTGGCAATCTGGGTGTCACTATCCTATAGCTGTACTAATACACCGTATAGTACGGGTGTCACAGGTTTAGGGTTTCCGGCTTAAGCCGTGCTTTCGTTATATTTTAGGACACTTAGTCAATTTACCGAAAGTGAAAGCATTCTGATTGTAGCCCGATATATAACTGTAACTATATATCTAACACTCATACTGATATGGATTAGTCATTTGAGCGGTCGATTGATATGAATAAGTCGTCCATTGAATTTATATCGATTGATAATGCTATTCTTCATAAGCCATTTGAACTTCCGGTATCGTCGGACGATGCTCGATTAATCAGAATGATCGTGTCCTCGATTAACAGTGCGTGTGCACCATAGCCCGTGGGATAGGTCATAATGAGATAAAGGTATCTATCGGTGAGTCAAGGCGGTCACACACAGTCGCAACAATACCGTATGATAAACAATAAAATACACGGTACTACATCCCGCAAGGCATTAAGAAAATCACTAAATTAAAACGTCATTACCCACGACTCGGCTGGGATCCCCGAATGCGATGCCGCTCAGCATTGTGCGGAGCCCAAGCGCATCCCAAGTTCTCAACCCCACCTACCTAAAGCGAATAGACCGAAGGCAATAACGGCCGGAAATTCTGTGGAGTATAGCTAGTCATTGCTGACTGACATACAATGACCGGCACAACCATTCAGTCACACAATGTACGGACTTTGGAATCTGCCACAGGCCTGCACCGAGACTCTGGGGAGGCTGTCTGGGAACACTTCAGGAAATATCTCACCAAACTCTATGCGTATGACCGAAAGCCCGGTGATGACCACAATTAAATGATCAAAAGAGGCGAGGCAGCCAAGCTACAGAGGCTTAAGTGCCACAGTCTATCACAAGAGATAAAGGCATCTCAGGCTTGAACTCACAGATAGGGACTCCCAGATAGGATACGCAAGGCCTTAAAATCTAGAGGATAGTACACGTCACTGCAAATTATTTTTAAGAACGCGATGAAAAATAGTTAGAAATTCACTTACACAGGGCAAGTTGCCTCCCTGTATTGAATGGAAGATCAAGCTTTTCCAGTTATCAGAGTCTTGCTCCCAAACTTGTATGCAAGGGCTTGATTTTGCTTTGGATCCCTCTTTCTGTTGAAGTAGAGGACCTTCATTCTGTCCTGGGTCAGGTCCAACCATTCCTTTATTTCTATTATGTTCTGCAACACGTTTGTGTCCATTCTATGTGCAGTCTCCTTGGCTATCGTTATCTGATCCGCCGCAATATCCTTTGCACTTTTATTGGTGCTCGGATTTCGCAAGTTCGGATTTGCATCGAAAAATACCGTCAGCTGCTCTACAGCATCCGAATTCGATGTTTCCACTGCCCACATTAAAGCGGTTGTACCCTCCGCATCGGCGAGATCTATCATACTGTAATATCCTGCCAAACACAACTGTGTTGCACTCAGAATATGGCTCGCTTACAAGTGGAATAGAAACGGTGCAACCACCATCCCACTCTGTATTTTCGTGAGGGCCGCATCAGAAGCACAAACTGCCAAGTTGCAACAATTGCTACTAACAGGTGATATCCATGACGCTGCGTTTGCACTGCTGAAAGGAGTGATGACATGCACAGAAGGAGCAAACGACAAGCTGCGACCAATTGCACGAACAAAAACAATCGACTTCCGCCCATTTCACATCCAGTTTGCTTCTTTCTAGTTTTGTGCGTTACCTTGGCAGCCGACAAGACACTGTGCGAGGTGGAAGTATGACTGGACCAGCGGGCAACCGACGCGTATCCTACCCAGCTTCCTCGAGGCTGCGGAGCCTCTCTTGAGTGCAAACAGGGCCATCTCGCCTGATTTTGAAATATGTGTGAAACTCCAGAGCACGCGTGACGCGATATTTCCCGATATTCACAGGCAGCATCCCAGGCGGTCATAGTCAGTGGGGGCGGTGCGGTGCCCCGGGGGGTAGTTCTGCCAGCACCTCCATGATAATCCAAGCCGGCGCGAGGGTTGCGCTTAAAAAGCTCTTGCACTATTTTCCAGTCGTCGCCTTTCACTGCCATGAAAAGCAACGTTTCTCCGGCAGATCCGATGCCAAAGGTAATGATGTTCTTGATATTCGCTCTCTCCACTGGTCCCTCGTGATTCAATGGGGTGACGGGGTCTCTGAGGATGGTGTTCACTAGCTCGTTCGACTTCGACTTCGACTTCCCAATGCAGTCGAAAATCTCCTTGGCCTTTCGAAATTCAATGTTGCTAAGAAGGCTTCGGTTCTGATATGCGCGCTGCACATACGGTCCTTTTTCCTGCGGTGCCAACGTTTGCCGAACACCATCTTGAGTAAGTCGCGTCAGGTTTACGTCTTTGCCGCGTCTCAGAAGGTAAACACTTGTCGATATACTGCCTTAAACGATAGTCGAATACCTAGGGCTCTGTCTAGGTATTTAATGCATATTTAAGTGCAGTAACGGCCGTTCTGTTAACGGCCGTTCTGTGCTCTCGAGAAACTCATCCCCTTTAGAAACTACTACGTTGCAATTCATACCTAAGTACAGTGCGCATTGTCATAGTGACTACCGTTTCAAACTTGTCATGAAAATGTAATTTTATATCAAAGTCAGACACTCCCCTCACCACTTATTTTGTATGCTAGGGGCACATTGTGGTAACACGGTCACCTTTGACAAACCGATAAAAACCCTTAGGACATGTGTGCGAAAGAAAGAGTAAAGTTTGAGACTTTCATGGCGTGGTGACGAATATATGGCTACAAACAGCATGAGTATGTGCCAGCAAAAAGTGCTCACTATTGACTGGCCTATGCTCCTAGAGCCGTAAGAAGAGAGAAACTAACCAGGGTTCCTTTGTCCTCAGAAGAGTCAAGGCTGGTTTCTCCGAAGAAACCAAAGCCAAAAAACTGAAAGATACTGCAATTTCTATCTTTGACGGACTCTGGTTTCTCACGTGCAGACCCCATGTTGGTTCACGGTTAGATGCACGTCGACGCTCGCTGAAAGTGAGGAAGTGGAATGTAACGATCTGAACGTTTGTTACCCACAAACCTTAATCATTGCATAAATGACCGAAATTCGACAACTGTGGGAAGAATCAATTACAGTAGTTATGTTTGGCCATCATATTTCTCATAAGAGAACACATATCAAGCGCAGATTGATGTTATAGAGCTGTCGCTGAGTGCGTCCCTCGTGACTCGTCACTTCTATCGCACACTGCACTGTCAACTGTTGAACTGTCTAAATCTTATGTTCCTCAACAAACACTTGCACAAACGTGAGATGAGAGCGAGAGAGCGTTTTCTTTTGAGAGCACATCCCACATCCGATCGACATGATTGATGATTCAAAATTACTTAATTACTAAGATGGAAGATGATTCAAAATTACTTCAAAGTCAGAGCCTCCGGACGCGGCGATTTCCTCCCGATTTTATCGTTTTTTTTTTTTTTTTTTTTAATTCTAATTTTCTGTCCGGAGTGCTGACAGTGTCAGCTCGTAACTGCTAACTCCGGACTACTACGTGTCAGTTACGAGCTGCTTTCCATTACTTTCTGTCGAGAATCGCGCGATCGGCCGCGCAGCGGCCGAAGCTCGTAACCTGAAACCTCTGGCTTGATTCAAAATGATTAGGGCTGTTCCATTTATTGTCGCGGGGGGGTGAGGGACATGACCTTTGACCCCCCTCCCACCCAGCGGACATTTGACACCGGTTACCACTGTTAACAAATATTTTTCACCCCACCCACCCCTCAGACAAAAATAGTCATGTCCCTCATCCCCCTGGGACAATAAATGGAACAGCCAAGTCTCATCACTGTATACATTTGAGCGTAACGTAAAACCTAAAACCGCGTTTCCATTTCCAGCGCAGGTCTCAAAAGCAAGGAAAGCTCACAACTCAAAACTCAAGGATTTTGACCATCGCTCGTAAAGAAGTAAGAGCAAGGTATAAATATATTCGAGCCCATGTTATGCGTGAAAAGCTTTCAGCTTTCTTGGTTGTACAGTTTAGTCTGGTGCGCATCATCCAGACTGTACGTTGTGAATTTGCCCCCTCGATTCAACACCGATCTCGTAGAAAAAATTCAACTACCGCTGCTTGAAACTGACGGCTTCGGTCACCAGATCTCTGGCTTGCCTCTCGGATTCTATGAAACTTATGAATACGCATTGGACGTCATCGTTCATCATAAATTGCTGAAGAGCTCTCTCAGGACTCATAGCAGGGAAGATGCAGATGTTTTTTACTTGCCATTCTACACTGGACTAAATTTACTGGTTGCCGATCAGCAGCCAGACAGAGTGCGCACTTTGGAAGCAGATCTGTTCGAGTACCTCAACGCGTCTGAACCTCAATTTTTTGTGCATCCTTCCAAGTACATATTGACTCTAGGAAAGGTTGCGAACGAATATATTCAAGCTTACGGAGAGTCAAGTTGGGGGAGCAGTTTACTGCTGCAACCTTATCTAAGTGGAGTCAACGTCCTAACTTTCGAGAAGAATCCAGGAATTTCCGAGGTTTGTGCAGAATATGACGGTGGGATAATTACTTGCTTCATGCGCTCGTACACAGAAACTGGATACATCCGCTCGGATACAAGTAATGCCAGACTCATTGGACTGCCCTATCCCACGTTATACCACGCAGAGGCAAATAGCCATCCCCTTTATACGCGTTCTGAGGAAGTCGCGTCTCCCTATCGTTCTGTATTTATTGGCAAAGCAACACGAATTTATAGCGCGGTGACGGTGGTGATGCCTCTTCGGAGAAAAATTGTCTCTCAATGCGCTGCGCACTTGAGTTGTGTCTGGAAAGAATACACCACTTCAAACGAATTGATGCAGAGCTACTTGGGAGCAACGTTCTGTCTGCAGCCTCCAGGAGACACTGCAACCCGGAAAGGAATTTTCGATAGCCTTATGGTGGGCTGCATCCCAGTCATATTCGATGAGCAACAGTTAGAATTCCAATACGAGCTGCATATTCCATCGCCCGAGGCCATCTCTGTTCTAATCTCAAAGGAGCATCAAGATAATATTTTCGAATATTTGGAGTCAATACCCACTGAGCGTGTGCGCGCGTTACGCGACGCAATATCGAAGATGGGGCACAGCCTGCAATATGCTAAAGAGCAACCCCTCAACGCGGATCCCGATGCTCTCGATGTTGCGATATCTCATCTCCTCGACCTCGAGGAGAGTGGCAGTTATATGAATTGCGTACGTTCTATGTAGCACCTATGATGGGTATTGTTTTTTCACGCCGTCCAGGAACTTTTTAGATCAAAACCCATGTTCCCTGTGATTTCCATATTTAAGATGTTTTCACACTTTTGAAACACTATTAAAAGTTTCTTTGTTCTCACTCATACTGGTGCAAGAGAATTCTTCTTTGTCCCCTGAAGGAAGCACTTCCAAACCGATTTCTATTCAAATCACATACTCGGCTAAGGTGTGAAGGACACGAGGCAGATCAATTAGGTAATGATGCAGTGGGAGACACTGTCAAAAGCAGGTATACTCGAGTTTGCACGAAAAACTGGATGGACTTATTTGTTATTTTGCTCGTTCAGCAATGTACTTAGGTCAGTGAAAGCTGCTCCCATAAGTTAGAGAACACGGTCGAAATCAGTGCATATACGCGACCTAAAACAATCAAACTTCCGGACTTGGGACTGGCAGGGGTTTGGGTGATGGGTGGTCGATAACCCTGACACGAGGGGCAAATAAATCTGCGAATTGAGTTTTGCCACTCACTGCCCTCGATACATACCCACAGTCGCGTAACCCACATGACTCCATAAGTGCATGGTGGATAGTAGGATAGGCTTGCACTAAGACCGAGGCGTGTAAGGGGGGCGAGGCGGGGCCTTCAATTCCGAACGGTCCATTCCGACACCATCTTGGTATGCGGGGAGGGGTTCACCCCTAGGCGTTAATGTTGCTAGCCCCGCTAGGATTTCAAGAAAAAACATATATAGAAAGGAACTCAGGGGGGTGGTGAACCGCTAGGGATGTGGGGAAGCCCCCCTAGACGTTAAGATATGTTGTTGGGGGGGCAAATCCCTTGTCCGGAATTGGGGCCCTCCGCCCGCCCGCCCCCTTACACAATAACGGAAACATAAGGTCACAGTGGAGAGAATGGGTCGGACAGAATGAGTATACCAAACGTATTTGGGTGGAAGTTCTAGTAAGGCGGGACTCGATACTATTCCTCTTTATTGCCCATGCGCTACCGAAAGCGCGAAAGGCGACGATGTACACTTCAAGGACATGGTATTATGGAGCACACCATGACTCCCACACCCCACAGTATGCCCTGCGGAAAGTCTTTCCTCGAGACTAGGCAATGATGGAGTCATGTGATTACAAACCTCGCGGATACCTCCCCACACGAACTATTCGAAAGTCCTTTACAAACGTGAGGCCCCGAAGAGGAAACTCCCCCAGATCGTTGAACTGCGCCAAGAATGAACCCCCCCCGCTCCCCGACCATCTCTCCGCCCCCTCCCCGAAGGACCACTCGGGCGCGTTCGGGAACGTTTCAAGGGGTCAGATAATTATGTCGGATAATGATCTGGCTTAGGAAGTGAATAACACTGGTAGCACGATGCAAACGTGGACCATTAAGTGACCCTTTTACAATTATACGTGACGGCGCGTCATTCGCGCCTGCAAGTTGGGTATCGTTGGAAAGAGGAGGACGAGCCGGATGCACTCCGATCAATAAGTATGGCGCGCATGGTGCGGTGCGGACAATATTCAAGTTCAAAGCCATTTTGGGTGAGAAAATCATCCGGATTCCGGCGATGTTTTCCTGAAAAGAGAACCCCACCCCCCAGTCCTAACTGGAAATCTGGTGTACTCGTGGCAGCTCCAACATCATCGCCCATGAAAAGCATTTTCCGAACCAATGCTCACGCCGCGATTGGCATGACCTGGCAGTTGAAATCAGGCAATCTGTCTTTAATTTGAAATCAATTTTATTACAATTATTGTTCCTGCAAATTCACAATATCGCGAATTTTTATTTCTTTAAAACATACGAAGTCGGGGGGGGGGGTGTCGCGGAGTCAAGCCCGGGGTCCACTCGAATGCTGTCCGCGTGACAATGAGCATCGCATATGCCGAACCGAGACTGTGGCGTATATTACAAAACATTGTCGTTCTGTACAGTTTATGTCGCTTTGTACAGTGCTTAACAGTGGTGGCCGATGTTTTTTTCCAGCCACGCACTCGAAAGGTTCTGAATTTCGGATAGAATAAATCGACGTATCAACAAATATGCCGAAAAGACAGTGCACCCACGATGAAAGTACATTTGACCGAGGTTTATGCACCGTGTGTCGCTCTGAGCAATCTCGGATGCGAGCGAAACAACGTGCTCGCATCCCTGATCGCAATATGTACATGAGGAGTGCAAGTGATAAGAAGAGAGATATATAGGCAGATATATATGCTCGAGTGCGTGTGTGCAGAACAGTCTCGCAGGGGCGGGTGTTCTTGGATACTAAGATGATATAAAATACTGAGTTAGGTGTTTTATAGCACACCGTGACACACGTGACAACGGGCACTGGTGACACATCGGGCTGAGGGGTGACAGACAGGAGACCCACTGTGCCCCCCCCTTACAGTGGGGGTGGCAAGATTGGGCTCCCCGTGACACCACCTCACCCCGTGGGGTTGAGGTGTCACCAGGCAAAGAGACAGGAGCAGTGCAGGGTCTAGGAGCCAAACTGGCCCGAGCAGTCCGGCATGTGCCATCCCAAATTGTCCAAAAGTCTGTTGCTAACTAAATCTAAAGAGTTCGGTTCCCTCGAGAGTCAATCACAAACCGTGCAGGCATGGAGAAGGGTCTTTGTCGAACTGTGATGTTTCTACTTAATCTTGCTGGCGGCGGCGTCACCCTCGATCGCATGCGTCAAGCGCCAGTGAGGCAATACTCATCCCTACAACGTTCAACCAACGCCGGTGCGATGCCAGAGCCAAAAGCGGCTTGGCACCACCAGAGCGGATGCGTCAACGAAGAGGGGGCAGGGGGATGGAAGGTGAAAAATGCGGCGAGCCCCCACTCTGCCGCCAATGAGCGCGCAATGCAGAGGGGAGAATCGGTGGGGTTGGTGTCGTAACACCACCGCACACCACCACACAGTGGCCAAGGGGCACGAAGGGTGGAGCGGAGAGCGGAGGATGCTGCGGACGCAACTCGTCGTGCTCAGAGTTGTCGTCATTGGCGAAGGCGATAGACTCGATGTTGGTGTCTGGTGCATAAGCACCACCAGACACCACCAGACCATAGCCAGGTGCAGGATGCCGTCGATGGACTCGAAAAGATGCCAACGCTGAATGAACAGCGGGCATGCGCGCATTCTGGCGGTCAGCGGACATGGTGGCTGACCGCTGGCTGGAGAATTCCGCGAACGCGAGGTTAGGGTTCCCAAGCGAAGACATAACTTTCTGAAAAATGAACCAAATCCAGCGATGGATGAGTCAAATTGGTGTAGATTTTGACGAGGAAGACGCCGGTGACGTCAAACAAGTCGTGCGGCAAGCCAGTTGTCCTGCAGGAGCAGTGCTGCTGTCCAGAAAGGCGAGGGCGCGTTTGGGTGCGTGTCTACAACGTAACTCTTCGTAAAATTAACCAAATCGGGCGATGCAAAAGCCAAATTGGGGTGAAATTCGACGAGGAAAACGGCGGTGAGGTCAAAAATAACGTGCGGTAAGCCAGTTTCGCCACGGTACGGGCGCTGCTGTCCAGAGTTGGAAGCACGTAGTCGGTAATGTTGGAAAATGCGTAAAAACAACGGGGCTCAACTCCAGCCCAAATTGTCAACGGTTTGGTGATAAAATTTTGAACGCGGCCGCGATCTTCAACGGTGGCCGAGGTCTAGATGTGGTTTCTGACGGCGACGTGCGTCAGTTGCCGGCGGCGTGCGGCGGTTACAAGGAGAATCGGCGTGCTCTCCAGGGATCCAAAGCAATAAACGAACACCCACAAGTGGTGGCCGATAACCTGATAAGAAGAGAGATATATAGGCAGATATATATGCTCGAGTGCGTGTGTGCAGAACAGTCTCGCAGGGGCGGGTGTTCTTGGATACTAAGATGATATAAAATACTGAGTTAGGTGTTTTATAGCACACCGTGACACACGTGACAACGGGCACTGGTGACACATCGGGCTGAGGGGTGACAGACAGGAGACCCACTGTGCCCCCCCCCTTACAGTGGGGGTGGCAAGATTGGGCTCCCCGTGAGCAAGTAGCTTTCATTTGCGTATGCAAGAGACGTACTTGTCCGAAGTTTCCATCGAGACAAATTGGACAGAGTCTATTTTTAATGACGTTTTCGAAGACAGAGGGCGACAAAGCAGAGCAGTTGTGGAAGCGGAACACGTTCGCCAACTGCTCACCAAGTTCAATGTCACGAACTTCAAAGACTCGAAGAAGATTAAAAGTAGGGTGATAGTTGATTTATTTGCAGCGGGTTCTGGAATTATGGGACACGTGAAAAATATCCTACAGACAGATTTTCAAGAAAAGTGCACTCTTATGTCGGTGGACCACCAAGCTATGGCAAAGTCAATAAAGGGGTGGCAAGCCAAGGACATCTTCGACCCGAAAGACTGGGGGGTCTTTTAAATGCGAACTACATCTGCGCACCACCCTCGAGTGGAATGAGCGACGCTGCATTCATTTTCTACGCAGTTGAGTGCAGGGACTTCTGCGCATTTCTTTTGCCAAAGCACTGGCTCGCTGACCGCAGCTATCCATTGCGGAGGCTTTGGTGGGGACAACAACAAAAGAAGAAAACAGTTTGCATTATTCCGTCAGCGAAACACCTAAGTTGGCATGTGTGCGTGAGGTACACACGCAAAGGACCTATTCGCTGGGAATGGCATGAGACCTCACTGGTCCGTCTTAGTAGAGTCACTCTACGAAGATAGAAAAGCGAAGAAGACAGGGGGGACTGCAACGAGCGAGAGCGACCCCCTAGAGCTCGCGTTGCAAGATGCTGTAAGCCAAGATGGGCTTTAGATCGCTGTATGCTCGGCATGCACAACCGCTGGATGGCACATGCCGAGATAGACATATGATATAAAGTAATTTTGAATACAAAATATGATATGTCTTGAATGCTTGAAAATGCTTGTGCGTGCTGTGCGTGTGATATGCGTGATGATGAACTTTTGGTTTCTTGCTTGACTTGTGTAGACATGGGGCCACCACTGTTAAGCACTGTACAAAACGACATAAACTGTACAGAACGACATACTTCTGTAAAAAAAACCACTGGCGCAGCACTGGCGCACGAGCGGACTGCCCGCGCCGCCAAAAATGGTCACCATCCCGCATTCGGTTTGTCGCGGGCACTTCGTCATCGCCATAGATTATGGGGTGGGGATGGGGTCTGATTCTGTGTGGCGATTTTATTGTAAGGAATTTTCGCGAATTAATTCCTCCGTTCAACACACCCTGAATGCAATTAAAATAATCGTTTGTCCATGAGAAACATACCGATCGGTCGGATTAAATATCTGAGCGACAATGTCGTTCGTGCGATGGTAAGTGAAGGCCTCGACGAAGACTTGCGCTACGCACCGTCCGAAAAGCGGCTATCTGACGGGCCACACGAATTTGCAGCGTATCGTATGATGAACGATGTGGAGCAGACGTGGCAGAAGATTTTGTTCCTCTCTCCGAACTCTCCGAGACAGCTTTGGGTCACGTTTTCACGATGAAGAAGTGGGATTATTATCTGACCCCTTCAGACGTTTCCGAACGCGCCCGAGCACACCCCCGCTTTTTTTCCTCGGAACGTCAGTGCTTCACGAAGGGGTGCGGATTCCGAAAGCGTTCGCGGATATGCTGAATAATGGTGTCACGGTGAAAATATGCCAAAGCTCAAGCGCTTGCCCGTCGTGGGCACATTCGCCGGTGGATGCGGTAGTTGGAGTCTAGTAATAATAGCTTGTGGAAAGGAATGACGAAACGCGCTGGCCTAGACGAAGAGGACCCAACTGTCCAAACTGTACTTATTGCAGGCGCGGCCACAGGCATCTCATTGGCCGTTACAGTACAATTCGGGGGCACAGTGCCTGTCTCGTCAGTCGCTTTGGAGATCGCCAAAGGCACGATGGCCATCTATGCCTCGGAGGCCTTCTCAAAGCTCGTGACCTCAAGGCAGCATCGATGATTAACTGGCCGCGTGACATGTCGTACATATACGGGTGCTCCACTGAATATAAGGTGCTGGGCGGAGTAATCAAATCGGGCAAATGGACGGTGCATATATTCGAAATTCGGTAATTAAGCCAGTGTTAAGGACCATCCGACGGCCCGAACATCCTATGAAATTCTTATTTTTCGGGGATCCTTATTTTCCGTGGAGCACCCGTACATAGAAATAGATAAATTGTAGATTGAATTGTCGATAAATGGACTTCACCACCGTCGCCCCACTAACGAGATATACTCCTCATAGCTGTGTGTGTTTGGGATATATATGGTCGGCTATAAATATATTACCAGCACTGATAATATCAGAATGTCAGGATCACCCAATTGAAATATCATCCGAATACTTCTTACACTCTCGTACTGTATGTACCCTACTAGCCGGGGAGACTTTTGTACAATCTCGTAGTATTACTCCCCTTCATGTCCAAACATAAGAACACGATTAATGATGTAATGATTTTTGCCGTTTTCATTTTTAGACCCATATTTCAGATGCCTATTTCTGTGCTTCCAAGCAGCCACCCCTGCGAAAATCTGTAGACCTACCACTAAAACAAGCTGTCCAAATTCATCACGGCTCGAGACTTTACAAATTCTCCAAAACCGTACAAGGTGCCTATCCACGGCGATCTACGGGCTCAAATCCGATCGACAGTACGATACTCAACAATTGCGCACACACTCATAAGAGTCCGCTCGCACTAGTAGCCTATCACCTGAACGTGATTCAATATGCGCAGCACCGAGCTGGCTGAATCAGGTCATACCTTATGTATATATTTCACAGATCCAATCAAATTCTTTTCATCTGCTAGACTGCTGCAAGCAGCATGAACCAATTCCACTTGCCACAGAAGCACATGGGCGTTTACTGTGATTTTGCAGTCACTGTACCCAGCTTCAGTCAGTTCCCTTCTTTCAATCGCGGATCTGCAAAAACAGACTCTGCTAAAAGAGTGCCCTCGAGCACATTCCTCTGGACATAATCCAACAATCCGTCTCATGGCGTTCTCGGTGATGAATGAAGCATGCACGCTAAATTTCCGCAATGAGGAAGCCATTACAACTCATTCTTCAGCGCAAATGTAATGCAGAATCCAGAATCGTGCCCTGGTTCCAGCCCTGCGACGGCCCGGCTGGCTAGCGTTTGATTTGGGTTGATTCCACTGCTGTCTTCTATTGCACAATTCCAATGTTGGGCTTCTCCTTAGTGCTCTGCCTTGTGAAGGGTGAGTGGCCGTGCTCGAGCATGGACAGCTCGAACTCGTCCGCCTCATAGAATTGCCCACCCTCGTCAATGACGAGCGGCAAATCTGGATCCATGATTCGGAAATACTGGTTGGGGAGTGCGGGACATGGCCATGTACGCACCAGCACCTCCGAACGGTCTAGCATCCTCAGAATATTGCGATCTACGACGACGGAAGAATGCGGCACAGCCATCTGCTGATGGAACGGGTCATCCATGTTCATGAGCATCTCCTCTTGAGGCTCATCATCGAATGTCAGCCGTTCATGGCCGTCCGTTACTCTCTCCTGAGGGCGTCACTCAACCCCACGTGTCTCAGCGCCCCCCCACGAGCATCACTGCCCCACACGAGTGACAGCTTTCTCTGGCGGGCATCTTCCCACCATCTGCCTCCGCCTATCCGTGTGAGCCGGATCCCGGGCGCTCGCGCAGAGACGCTTTGGGGCACTGCCACCACCAGTTGCCGTTTGCCCCTGAGCTCAAAGCAGGGACGGCGGCGCGGGCTGCTGCAGGGACGGTGGGACGGCGGCGCGGGCTGCTGCAGGGCCGGCGGGACGGCGGCGCGGGCTGCTGCAGGGACGGCGGGACGGCGGCATGGGCTGCTGCAGGGACGGCGGCGCGGGCTGCTGCAGGGACGGCGGCGCGGGCAGCTACACCATCCTCTCTGAGCCGCTGTGGGACGAATCCGTGGCAGGAGGGCACGCAGATTCGGGCATCTCAATTTCGTGGCAGGAGGCAACGCAGATTCGGGCATCTCAATTTCGTGGCAGGAGGCAGCGGAGATTCGGGCATCTCAATTTCGTGGCAAGAGGCAACGGAGATTGGGCATCTCAATTTCGTCAATTTCGTGGCAGGATGGGACGGAGATTCGGGCATCTCATTTCGTGGCAGGATGGGACGGAGATTCGGCATCTCAATTTCGGGCAGGAGGCAAAGGAGAGCATCTCAGTTTCGTGGCAGGATGGGACGGAGATTCGGGCATCTCAATTTCGTGGCAGGATGGGACGGAGATTCGGGCATCTCAATTTCGTGGCAGGAGGCAACGGAGATTCGGGCATCTCAATTTCGGATTCGCGCGGCCTGTGCAGGGGCTCAACCACAGGCAAAGGCCTCTTGACCTGCTGGCTCGCTTTGCGGCAGCTCGTAAGCCAGCTCTGGAAAATGCGGCGGCGCTCGTAGTACAGTCTGTTCCCTACACGCACGTGCGCGCCTTACGGAGGGCGCCCATACACCTCAGGGGCTGCATGGACCGCTCGCGGAAAGACCGTGAAGACCGAGACGCCAGACCGCTGCAGTGACTCGAGAGGCGCGTGCCAGGAAGCAGCGGGGAAGCGGGGCGCAGCTCTCACCGTGAAGCCGTCCTGCTGGCGGGAGTGCTTCTGCGGAGCTCGCAGCATGTTGTTGCGGGGGGGCGGCATCTCGAGCAGCTGCATGGCCTCGGTGTCGCTGATGCCGCGCTCGAGCTCGAACTCAACCAGCGGCAGATGCTCGAAGGTGATGAAGGAGCGAATGAACACCGCTCCGCAGTTGATGCACACGTCCCCGTGGCTGTTCACCAGCGGATTCACGGTGCCGCACCGGTAACACACCGGCAGCAGGTCCTCCTTGTCCGAGAAAGGCTTGCTGCGTGTGATGACGCACGCCAGGTCGATCTGCTCGTGCCATCCGCTCGGCATCTTGAGGCTCTGCAGTTTGTTGTAGGCGAAGCGGGCCGTCTTGTACGCGCCCAGTGCCTCGCCATGCTTCGCCAGCGTGTGCAGCACGTACGCTAGGGAAACGCCTGCCCCGAGCCCGAGCCCCATCCCCTCCACCTTGCATCAGCATCATCATTGGTTTGTCCATCACCGTCCCCACGCAAGCGCACCCCTTGCACTGCGCTTCAATGCCTGCTAAGAAGCCAGAGAGTATCTCGGCCGTTAATCGTAATGCCAGAGGGTGAGTCAATCCGATCACAATGCGCCAGCGGTGCATGGCCGAGAAGCATCGTTAACCACGTCTGGGCCGGCATCTCCGCAGGGATGGTACGAGATGCGCTTTGTAGAGCCTTCTAGCAGAGGGAAGAGCGCACACAGGCCACGCCCCTGTCCTAGCCCGCGATCCCGCGCCGCAACGGAATGCCTCATGGACCTGCTGGACAGGCATACCATACTCGCCACTGCTCACTGCCACCTGGCAGTGGATCCCTGACTGGGCAGGGGCTTTGAGGGCGCCCCAGTAATCTTCAGCGCCGCGCACCGTCGGATCCCCACCGACGGGAGCCACCCGGCCCGTGTTCGACATACGCAGATGGTGGCGACGGCTGGGGGAGGATTACTCACCTAGAGGCATCTCTGGGCGCTCTGAGAATTTACACAGGAGAAAGCGCCCAATATTCAACAGCGTACTGGGGAAGACGCTGTGGAAGGGCTCGTCCATGCAGTGGTAGATGAAGTAGTAGGCGTAGTAGACCTGGGCGCGCTCGTACAGATCGCGGAAGCGCTCGAGCATTCGCCGATCCTGCTCCACAAGCCGCCTCGCTTGTCAATCGCCACTCGCCACCGGCTGCCACCGACTCCAAGCGCACTCTGCCCATCACTGGCCGAGCAGCCATGCAGGTGCCAGAACCGCTCAGCTTTAGAGCACTGCCATTCCACAGAAGGCGCGCATGCTGACTATGGCGACACCCCGCCCCGGCATTTGCCCATTATTGGCGATTCTATTATCAAAACGAGCGTCACTGTTAGGGTAATCGTCATGGCATTTGACCAGTCACACGGACCCGGACGCGATGTTTCCATCGTCCATGACGAGTTTTCAATTCTCGAACCAGCCCGGCTTCCACTACCCTGGTGACCCCGGGTCCCAAGGGGGAGAACTCGAGGATTGATCTAGACGAACCTTAGGGACAAGTTTCTGGCAGCATGCCGAGCACTTGAGGGGCCGTTCAGGGGGGTCACCTGTTCTGTGAGCGCGTGTGGTGGGTTGGTGACCTCGTCGAGACACTCCCGGGCGAGGAGCCAGAAGTAGTATGCAGCGTCGTTGAAGCGGTTTTCCATCACGGCGTTGTGAGTGAGCTGCTCCAGCATGAAGGTGCTCTGGTCAGGCCGGCCGGCGTTCTTGTACGCCAGACGCGCTTCATCGAACTTGTCGTTCAGTGCCAGGTACTGCCAGTCAGCCCCCCATCCCCGTTCTTCCTCAGCACTCCCGCAGCGTGCTGCTAAGGTGGGCCGACGCCCCCCTCAGCACTCCCGCAGCAGGCTGCTAAGGTGGGCCGACGCCCCCCTCAGCACTCCCGCAGCAGGCTGCTAAGGTGGGCCGACGCCCCCCTCAGCACTCCCGCAGCGGGCTGCTAAGGTGGGCCGACGCCCCTCCCTGTCACACGAGACTCCCACCAGGGGAGAACCACGACACCATGGATGAGCATCCCAGCACAGTGTGCCGTCTGCCAGCCAGGAGCATCTCCAAGAAAGGAAGGGCAGGCGTCAACTTGTTTCACGCCGTGGATGCAGAGGCCACACGCAAGGATCCAAGGGCAAAAGCAAGAGGTGAGGGCCTCGGAGCGAGGCATCCGGCGCGCTGCTCAGATATCGCATCGTCCCCAGGCAGAGGTCCCACGCGCGCGCAAGTGGCCTCGTGCGTAGCAAGGCCCTCGCGGGGCGACGAGTCCACCGGGAAGCGCGATAACGCTCAAGCAGACTCCACGACCAGATGTGTCAGAAGGTGCCGCGAGCATCTTTCCCAAGGGGCCCCTCTTCCGCGGTCCCAGCCGTGTTAATGCCGGACAGCCACGAGTCCCCTCTCAGCTGGGAAATCAGCTGGGACGCTGGGCAAACACGCTGACGTGGCGGGAAGAGATCAATTGCCGGGCATGGCAAGGCTCCCGGAAGCCGCAAGGGCCGATGGCTCAGGTCGGGTGAGTGGGGTGGAACCTTCGCATATGGCAGGTAAACCTCGTCGGTGTACTCAGAGTTGGTCTTGAGCAGCACGAAGGCGTCGTCCCACTTATGGGACTCGACATGCAAGCCAATGAGCGACTTGATGTCGCCGAGCTTGATGTAGGTCTCCTTGGCGTACTGGTGGTTGCCCCACTTGCGGAAGAAGGAGGCGCACAGCGCCAGCGCCTTGGTCTCCATCTTCCCGAGCGAGCGCATCACCTCGAGCAGCTTGTCCGCCCACTCGTTCTTGCCAATGATCTGAATGGCGCGGTCGTACTTCTTGGCCTTGAGGTACATGTCCGCCGCCGCCTCGTAATCGTTCACTTCCTCCGACCACTCCGCCTGCCGATGGATGAGCTCCTGGACGCTCGTGCTGTCGCCCTTGCCCTTCGCATACTCCTCGGCCCAGGCCTGTACCCCGACAGCCACATCGCATCCGCCCGCGCGCCGCAGCCCACATCAAGCACCCCTCTGCGCTGCTCTGCCAACAGTGCGCCAAAAGCAGGAGGGAGAGGCTTCGGCCTGTGGCTTGCCGAGTCGCCGCATTCTCAAGGGCATCGCAACGCCCAGATTGCAGATCCGGGCCACCGCAATGCTTGCCGCGAACATTCAAGCTGCTGGCACCACTGAGATCCGTCCATAGCTCCTGGCCGGACCCGAAGTGGGCACGGCACCCCCCTCCCTTGCTGTTCACAGCTCTTGCTGAGCACCCGCTGAGCCCAACCCATCAGATATGCATGGTATGGGTAGATGCAGGAAGGGGGGCAGTTACCTTGGCCTCCTCGAACTGACGCAGGTCCGAGAACATCTCCATAGCGAGCTCCACGCGGTTGCATTTGGCGTACATCTTGGCGGCTTCCTGGTAGCGGCCCTGGTAGGCCAGGATCTCCGCGAGGTACAGGCTGTCCTCCTGGCCCGTCTTGCGGCCCTGCTCGATGCGGTTCAAGAGCTCGATGTAGCGCATGTCCCGCACGCGGATGAAGGCCTTCCGCGCAATCTCCAAGCTCATCCCCTGCAGCGCCTCCATGGCCAGCATGCGCCAGTCGCTCTCGGTGACCCCGAGGCACGCCACCTTGTAGCCGGTGGCGAAGTCGTGCTTCTCGAGATAGCGGTACAGGGAGGCAGACTGCGGCACGTCGATGGTCTGCATGCAGACGTAGTGCAGGCAGAAGATCTTTGAGCCCTTGAAGCCCACCACGAAGCCCTGCAGCTTCTGCTGGTGGATGGGGAAGCTGCCGGTCTTGATGGAGAGCATGCCGTTCCCGGAGAAGCAGAACATCTCCTCCATCTCGGTGTTCCACGCCACGCTGTTCGCGTTCTTCTCCTCGAACAGCAGCTCCTTCGAGAGCAGGTCGTACACCATGACGTTTGTGTTCTCGTCCACCACCGCCAGCTTGCCGCGGCTCGCGCTGCGCCACGCGGTTTCGGGGGACTCAATTGTCGGGGGACTCAACTGTGGCCGCAAGTGGGCGCTTGCGTCATAGTGAGGCGCTGACGAGGAGTGAGCGGCCTCATATCACCTCACTGAAGAAGGCCCTCAATAGGAAGAATTCAACAGCACTCCAACCTGTGCTGCGCTTCATCTTGCTGAGCGCTGCGCCTCGAGAGGGCTGTCAGCGCACGGACAGCGGCGCTGGCGCATACAGCTGAAGAACGGCGCGGACAGTGCATCGGGACAACGGAGCTCTTGTTTGTGGCTCGAGATTTCGGCTCACCTGAGGTCCAGACAACGAATGGAGGTGGTGTGCTTGATGAGCTGGATGGGGAACTGGTTGTCAATGAAGATCTTGAGAATGAGCCCACTCTTGAGCCCCACCAACAAGCCCTCACGGCCGGCGGGTCCCCCCACTACCTTGATGTAGCGGATCACAGACTCCAACACCCACTCCCTCTCCTTCACCCCGTCAAAGCTATAGAGTTGTAGCTTCTTCTCCTGACACAGGATGACGTGCATTGAGGTGACCACCAGCAGATTGCAGTCGAGGCGCTTCTGAATCTTGGTGCTCACACGATAGTGCATATCGAACCTGCGCCCACCACCATCCATGTGCGTTTGCACGAGGAAATACTCACTTCAACTGATGCTAAATTCATGCCAAGCAAAACACGTTCTCCGTTCAGGTCTGCAAGCAAGCAGTCCAAAACTAATTCCCGAAGAAAGCTTCACTTGGGGTGTTGGTGGGCCCGTACGCGTCGTCATGAGAGAGCTCGTAAATGATGACACGATCCGGGAGCTGCACTGCGAGTCTGTCTTTATAAACTGCTATCTTCTTTACGTAATCGCGGCATTTAATGCGAACCTGCAGTGCCCGAGCAGTTTCAGAGCTGCCGAAGGATCGAGAAGAGAGAGGCAGAGGTGCTCTCCTTCACACGCACGCCTTATGAAGTTCCACCCTCTTGCCTGCACGCAGTGCACTACGAGGATGGACTGCTTGGAACATCCGGGGTCCTACGTCTCTATCACCCACTCTTCATCTCGCAGAACAAACGGGCTGTCGACCCTCGTGGATCCCGCGCGATGAATGCGGAAAGAGGGAAGAGGGAAAGAGGATCCCAGTGACTGTGTGCAAGCGAGCTGCGGGCCTCCTCGAGTTGTTGGAGGCCTCCTCGAGCAAACAGCTCAAGGTATCAGCCCAGTGCACGACACACGCCACGCCTGGGAACAGGAAAGGTACCTTCTGCTCCGTGATGAGGTGCTGGATTATGACATCGGTCATGAAGTCACGGTACGCGTAACGATCCTGCGGGAATCAAACCCACTTGGCCCAAAATCAGCGGCCCCGAGGTGTGAAGCGAGCGCACGCAGCGGGCGCGCGAGTCCCCTCGCGCACGAACAGCAAAACACGAGAGGGCTACCTGGTAGAGGCCGTGGACGGTGCTGAAAATAAGCTGATACATCGAGATGGTGCCGTCCTCGCACCCCACCACTACATAGTTCTGCTTCGGCCGGGGCTTCGCACACCACACCCTGGCGACCCGACACCAGGCTGGCCCTGAGCGCTCCACGTTCGCCGTACCTCAGATCGCCTCACCAGGGTGCGCCAAGCGCCACACGGGAACGACTGGCTGCCAGGGACCCTACTGGGCGTGACCCCCGCACGGTTCCCTCCCGGCACTCCACTGAAGACATATATTTCCCAGGCGGCGGTACAAGCCGTACCGAAGGTGGAGAAGGTAGACTTGTCTCCTCGGCGCCCCGAGGAGAAGGCGCGGTCAGAGTGTCGGAGGGCCCCAGGGCGACGGGCTTACCAGCTATCGCGCTCGGCGATCGTCGTTAAACGCGTTCCCTCCTTTGTGATCAACCCCACCTGAGTACAAAAGCCGGATCACGTGAGTTGCGAATGCGTTGACGTCCAACACCGCATCGCAAGCGGAAGCGGCGCAGCGGAGAGCCGCGCAGCTCACCTTCTTGTCCGTGCCTCCGCAGCAGATGTATTCGCCGTTGCTGAAGTAGGACACGGAGCACGGGTCGAAGCCCATATCTTTGTCCTTCCCCACCTGTGGAAAGATAGCACGCCGCAGCGAGTCGCCGAGAGCATCAGGGGGTTTGAGGTTTCCAGGCGGGAAGGCCTCGAGCGAACCAGCGGAGCAGCAGGAGAGCCGAACCTAAACCCCTCGGGGCTGTCAGAAGCGAAACAGCTGGCACGTCTCACCTGGATCCCGGACAACTGATAAAAGGACAGAGTGCCGTCCCAGCAGCCGACGGCAAGTATATCATAAGCTTCATCTCGTGAAGGATTCCAACATAATGTCCAGATGGGTGCAGTCCTCTCGATCAACACCTGCGGACGTTGCGTGTGACTTGAGAGGTGCCGCGGCGCAGTCAATCCCTGAATGGTCCTCCGCAGCGAGAAGGAGTCACCGAGGCCCTTATGAAAAGGAGGACAGCAGGCAACGCTATGCCGCCTGGCGCAGTGCTGGTAAGCGTTGAGGCCTGCGTGCACCGGGGTCTCCGGCTGTTTTCACAAGTTCAGGCCTGCTTACACCGGCGTCTCCGGCTATTTTCACAATTGAGGCCTGCTTACACCGGCGTCTCCGGCTATTTTCACAAGTTGAGGCTCCGGTGAAGCGCGCTCTGCTCGCAGGTGCACGGCGCCGTGGATACTCCGAAACAGGCTCCCAACAAGCGCACAGCCTACACACGAGGGGTAGCGGGTGGCCCTGAAGCTTGGTAGGAGGTACACACGAGGGGCAGCGGGTGGCCCTGAAGCTTGGTGTGAGGTACACACGAGGGGCAGCGGGTGGCCCTGAAGCTTGGTAGGAGGTACACACGAGGGGCAGCGGGTGGCCCTGAAGCTTGGTAGGAGGTACACACGAGGGGCAGCGGGTGGCCCTGAAGCTAGGTGTGAGGTACTCGACGACTTCCCGCCTTGCCTCAAGTTCAAAACACTTCACGCAAGGCATCCCTAAGGTGAAACTGGCGCAGTGAGCTGTGTGGCAAGCGGGCGCTAGAACGCCTCAGTGGGGCGAATACGCACTGCTGGGCGGCACAGCGAGTGTTGAAAATACTTCAAGAAAGGCACCAAAGTGAACCAGAATGGCGGGTAGGGCTGAGGCGAGCTTCTCTATTTCGATTCGCCCCCCTTCAACTTGTGCCTTGTGGTGGAGCGCGCGCGCTCTCCTGCAACTCGCCGCTCGCAACAGGCAGAAGCTTTTTCTGCTAGCACAGTGCCGGGTACGGGAGGGCGTACCTTCTCTGAACCACCTTTATCACGAATGCTAATGTTCCCGTTGAACTGGCCAAGTGCTAGATACTGACCGTCGTTCGTCCACGCCATGCTGAGGATCTGCGCAGAGCCAACCACGGCCGCTCTGCCTTCCCAGACCGTCCGAGGTGGAAGACAACAGCCGCACGGAGAAAACACGTGGCTGCGGGTGTGGCGAGTTTCCCACCTTGCTGCTGACTTTGTGCTTTGCTACCGACTTCTGCTCGGGGGACCACAGTCCGAAATCGCCAGCAGTCGCGCTTGCAAGCTGAAAGGTACACCCCGTGCATGGAGCATGGTAAAGTCATTCCCGCTTGCATAACGAAATACCATTTGCGAACGTCCTGGTTTGAAGCAAGACCTCTCGCAGATCTCAACCAGGCGTCAAGCACCGCCACGACGGCTAATGACTGCCACATATTTCGTGGTGGTTTCTGTTTTCTGTTACGATAAGTGCTCTTCCAGGTCGTCACCACAGAGGGTTCGAACACTGCGGAAAGAGCGGGCGGATTGACATGACACGCACCTGTTGTGTGACTGGGTTGTATGCCAGACTTTGGATCGCATCGTTATGGCTGTATTTCAAGATACCCTCAGCCTGCGGCGCGCCAGGGACTTAGCGGTTGACGCACTTCGAACTTGCGCGACAGGAAGGGGAGTGCGGGCGAAGCTGAAACAAGCGCCGCGGCGACAGATCACAAGGTATTTTGCGCCAGATGCAGAGAGCTGTTAAAAGGCTGCGATTATTATAAAGGCGTCGATGTGATCGAGACATCTCGTGTGAGGGCCGCAATACAGGTGTGGTCAGTCAGGACAGCGGAAGGCGCTCCAGACAGCGGTCAACCAGGACAGGGGAAGGCGCTCCAGACCAGTCAAGGAAAGCTGGGAACCGCAAGTGAGGACACGTACCTTATGTGTCCAAATGATAATAGTTTTGTCCGCGCCTCCGGAGGCAAACCTGGAAGAACATCGAGACTCAGGACTCTATTGATACGGTTCGTCCGAGAGAGCCTGGCTAAGCGATGACTTAGTGGAGAAGTACGCGGGAGGGGTCAGTTGTACGTGATCGACCCACCTTTTGCCGTCACGGCTGTACGCCACGCAGTACACCGTGTCCTTATGACCTGACACAGAGCACGTAACCGACAGAATTAATTAAGCAGGTCGTGGGACCGTATCTTTGACCTGCGCTCAGACAGCTGCCAGTGGCTACGTGATACGGTTTGGGAGTGCTTCAATTCTTCGGGGAAGTGCAGGGGTTGAAGGTTAGGATAGCCTGATAGAAACACTGGAGGCCCTCCAGCTTGTACACGTTTGGACAAGGCAAGCAAAAGGAAGCCGGTGGACACCAAGTACCGGGCAGGTGATAACGTATATAGCATAAACACCTTTAAGGGAATGGAGCAGATCTCCGTCCACAGCATCGTAAACAAGCACGCGACTACCAACTCCAGTTACCAGCTGCGTGCCGTCTGCAAATCGTAACAAACGGCTTCAGCTTCAGAGCAGATTAGCCCATCCGTAGAAAAGGTGGCACACGCAACGCGCTGAGGGGTTTTGCCAAACCCCTTTAAATCAGCCAAACGTCGTTCACTCAAAGGTTAAGACAAGTCACAAGCAGCTGTCCAGAGGAGCCATACTCGTTGAAGGGGAGGCGTCCAAAACCTGGTTTGAAGGCGATATCGTAGCACACGCTTTTAACGCCATCTCGGTCGGGCTGTTGCAAACAAACACGTAGGTTCAGATACCCTTCGCTTCACCCAAACGTTCAGCAGTCAACTTGGAATATTCAAAGTCCTTCCTCTAGGTTTCTTAAAGGGATTCGAACTGGAAGAAAGTGTCGAGACGAGTGACAAAACTTTTAGGGGTCGAGTTCAAGCAAACATGTGAAGCATAAAATGGCTATCCCGATGGCAGTGCCATATTCATATTGTACCAGGCCTGGCGCATAATCATGGAATAAACATGTTTTCCCCAGGGCAGTTGTGTTTGGAACGACCCCCGCGCAAAGCAGTGTGTTCGAGTTGTGCCGCTTACCACTTTGTCCGACCATGCAACCACGGCCCGCATGATGTCTTGAGTCTATTACAATATGTTTTCAGCACTTCCAAACTTAACAAATTTTAGTAGTCGCTTAATCGGTGAAATGTGCGATCTGACACCTTGCTAGGGGGCATCATGCACGTCGCCCCCGTTCAAAATTTCTCTGAAGCTTTGTTGACTTGCATTTTCAAACTGAACTGTTTTTGTGTTTACATTGAATTGATGAATTCCTATGAACTCTCGTCTCCGTTTCACAAGCTCTGACAAGTATCGTGTCATACCTGTCATGTCACTGTCATGTCACGCAGACGTGAGCGTGAGCGCGAGCGTGAGACACTCGTGTCGTACCTGTAGCGGATACTGTAGGCATAGCGTGTCGCTCGAGGAGGAAATTATTTGGATGATGGATGCATCATCGAAAGTGCAAGAGCAAGTTCGAAGTTCAAGTTAAAGTTCTAAGACGAACCGGAAGTGATCCAGAAGAGAGTTTGAGAAGGCAGAGCGTTGGACTCGAAAACGTTTCTCAGCTCAGCTTTACTGCCTTTGTATTCAGTCCCCGGAGAAATCAAAATGGCCTCGACGACCTCCACTACAGCTCCAGGTGAAAGCACTGTGCGCATTCAAGCGCACTTTTAGAATGCCAGTTTCGAGCTCGCAAAGTACTTACTGCACATAACATTTTCCCCCGAAATAAGGACCTTCGGGCGATCTTTGAGCGCGTGGGCAATATCAGCTGTACATTCCCTTCGCTTGCTGACCCTCTGGAAAGCCGGACTTCTTTGATACTTCTGATTTGCGGTATTTCGAGCAGGCGCAGAGGGAGTTTTGCAGTTCCAGCCTTTGCAGGTGACACCAGCACGCTTGTTGCTTACCGTTTACCCCCACTATTATACAGTTTCTCAGCTGAATTCTGAAACAGTGTTCTTCCTGAGCTTTCATCTGGCTAGGATGCTTGGCTTTCTGCTAAGGTTGGAGTACCATTGAAGATATATCACGTGTTGCATATATTCACTCGTCTCGTCTGCACTCTTCCAAGACTTCTCCCGTCCAGCCCCGCGAGCTGGCAACGTCACACCGGCGTTTGAAATACCGCTGACAAACAAAACATATATGAAATGAATATGCGATGTTGCTTTTGCGTAGTCGGAACACCCAGTGCGCACATCGCCATATCCAGTGGGCAGGAATTTTACGGAGTCCAGGTCCCTGCAGCATATGCAGCACACCGTTGGCGCGAAGTTCGTCCTGACTCATCAGGGCTAGTTGCGGCGCCACACAGCTGGAGAGCTGTGTGTGGTTTGCTTTCAAGTTGTTGTCGCTGCGAAGATTGACGTCAACTTACAGTGACGAACGTGCTGCCAGTCTCCTCACGGTTCGTTCCTGTCTCGCAGAGCACTGTGGACTCCACCTTCTGGATGGAGCTCGCCAACAACAAGCTTGAGAAGTACCGGCTTTCCGAGGAGCCGTGCACACTTCAAGGTGCCCCTCGAGTCGCTCCCCACCTGCGCTGCCATTTATTTCTTAGTTATCGATTGTCGTTCGACAACTAAGCAAGTGGCTTCCAGCTGTCGCTCCCAAGATAGCTTCGTGGGAGGTCCATACGAGCCCTTGGCTTTGCGCAGCGCGGGCGTTTCCGCGATGACACAACCGCGTTTGGCAGTGTGCTCAGAGGTAGCGTTGTTGGCTGTACCGTTCTTAGCACGTGAATGCTACCGCCACACTGTATTGTCACTCCATCTTCGGCATAAGCACACAGCTTGGTTGCGTTGAAGCCCTGAACAATCACACTTGAGCCAAACTACCTTTGCGCCCTGCAGCGTCACTTCAGCATTGGCCCCGCTTTTTGGAGCCGTGTCTTTCACACGCGCTGCCTTGCCAAGGCTCCTTGGGCCTGATATCTGATATCTGATATGGCGGCGCGGCAAGTGTTTACTTGGAGCTGCAGCTAGAATGAGAGACCGCCTTCTCCGTGCCTGGCGTGGTAGGCATAGTCGCGGCTCTTTGCCCCGCTTTGTGCAGTGCTGCAGATTCGCCATCCATCACCGGTGCTCTGCGCCTGGGGCTGCGAGTATGGTCGTGCGCAGAGAGCATATCTCTAAGAATCTTCACCTTGCAGCAGTTGCAACCACTGGCACTACCGCGCCTCGTCTTTCACTGCAACTTTGACTTTCAGGGCCCCCACATCGGCTCAGCACGGTGGCGGATCACCCGCTGCTGCGAGTCGAGTACGGTACTGTGCCCTTTGCGACCCGCAGCTTAACAAGGGGCCGAAATGGGTGCGTTTGTGAGGAATAGGTTATTACACTCCAGCTCGCAGCTCCGCAGTTTCGGCCCCGCTACAGCTTACAAGCACCTCTCTGGCACTAGACGGAGATGCTCCCAGCGCGGCCCCCGGCGGTGCGTGAACCTCTCCAGGCCCGCCAGAGCCGTGCGCGGCATCGCTCTGCTTCACAAAGCACTGGCTCGCCCATTACAGCATGCCTCCGAACTATACTCCGCTGATTCTCTTCTACGTCGAGGATGCCTGCGGCGAACAGCTGGTGCTGTAGAAAACACAGGCTGAGTGTGGTCCTGAGCTCTTAGGTCGTGGGATGCAGCATCTAGTCACCTGTGCGAGTGCTGTCGCTGCACCTGCAGCTGTTCAGCGCAGCTTATGCCTCCATCTCGCAAGCAAGCTGCTTCGCCTTGTGTGCCAGATCCTCAGCCCTACATCGCCTTGTGTGCCCAGGTCCTCAGCCCTACATCGCCTGGGGAAGCCTGTACAACGTGAACACCCTGGACCGCTTCAAGTCGTTCGACCGCGAGCGCATCATGGCGAAGGTGCTGCTCCCGGCGAGGCCTCTGTGCCGAGGGTGGCAGAGGCTGCGCGTTCCGTTGAAAAGACGTGCAGACGTGAGAGGGCGGTTTGGAAATTCCCTTGAGAAAGTGTCCTGCGCTCCATCCTGCAGCGAGGACCATAGTGTATCAGGGCAAAGGGCCTTGGTCTCAGAAGGATGTGGGAAACTCGATTGGTTCTGCAGCGAGGACCAATAGTGCATCACCGCAAAGGTGTTGTTCAGTAGCATGCCTTGAGATCGCATGAAAGTGTAGGCGATGGTCTCACAGCCCCTGGACGAGTTGAGCATCACCCACAAAGGTGCTGCTTTGAGCGCTTATCTTGGCAATGGCGATAGCCTGCGGCGTATACAGAGCGCGGAGGATCGCAAAGACGGTGCTCTTGCAGCATGCTGCAGATATACGTGTTTCATGGCAGAATACAAAAACCTCCAGGCCTCACTATTTCTCATCCCTAGACTGAGAGGGTGCGGTTGAAGGGAATATGTAGTGGACTTGGCGTGTCAAGGGCCCGGAAAGGCGTTCTGCAGAAGGGATGAGCATCAGGCTTTGGGAGCGGGAGCAGGCGTCAGAGGAGATTTGGTGCGACATCCGTAGTGGAGCCGCCTGCGCCAACCCAGCGTTGCTGAACCGCTTCGTCGTTTACACCTTTGCAGATCTGAAGCGGTACAGCTTTTACTACTGGTGCGACCTAGTTCCCTGCATCTCTTTCCTCTTCCCCAACAACCTCTACCCTGTCGTTTCTGCTCTGTTCCATATGTCTTGCCTGCACTGCTCGTCAACCCCACTTGGTTGACCTTGTTGCCTCTGCCACGCTCATGCCCTGCCGCTGAGTGTCACACCAGCTCACTCGAATGTCCCGACAGCCGATTTCTAGGTGGAGGGTTTGCTTCACAGGTTTGCGTTTCCGGCGCTGGTGCCACCCGCGGTGAGTCTGTGAGACGCACCCGCCACGCGTGAGGCCGCTCACAAGTAACGCCCTTGCCACAGTCTTTCTGGGGGCAGCCAAGGCTGTATGGTACACCCGCCACGCGTGAGGCCAATGTTGGGCTATCTGAGGCCATATTAGGCTATGTGAGACCATTCAGGCCCATGTGAGACCATGTGGGGTCATGTTGGGCTATTTTGAGGCTATTTGGGGCCATAATAGGGCGTATGAGACCATTCGGGCCCATGTGAGACAGTGTGGGGCTAAGTCAGCCAATACGACGTCATTAGGGGTCATGTGAGGCTATGCGGGGGCATTTGAGGCCATGCGAGAGAGTGTCGGGGCTATGTGAGGCCATGCGAGAGAGTGTCAGGGCTATGTGAGGCGATGTGGGGCCGTGTGATGCTATAGCTATGGGGACGTATCAGGCTAGTTAATGACAGGTCGGTCCATGTCAGGCTATATGGGAAGCATGAGAGGCCATGCCTGGGGGTTGACTTGGGTGCTCTACAGCCCATGCGCGCCGCGCAAATCGGCTCCTTGGACGCAGCGCTTGGGGCCGACTTGGCCGCCGCTGTGGTGCAAGCCTCTGAGAGGTGAAGAAATCGCGCCTACATGCCTTCCCTGGCATACATGCCACAATTCAAGGCATCGGCGTTCGATGACGTCATTTGCTTTTTCGAGTTATCCGTATCTTTTGCCACTTTGGGTCGTCAGCGAGGTGTCATCAAGCTGACGGCATGTGCCCTGCCGGTGCTCCCTGGTAGAGCATTGTGCCCGGCATGCCCTCCCTCCTCATACCTCGCTCTGATATGGGGGGCATTGGGGTTGGTCACACGTGGAGCACCCGGCAGCTGGAGAGGTGCCTGCACCGATGCCACGCCTGCGCCAGCCTGGCTGGTGTGGCTGCCGGGAACCAATCGGAGCTCAGAGATTACGGCCTCGCCGCTCACTGATTGGGCAGCGCTCCAGGTAGGGGAAGTGGCTATGCTGCGGATCGTGAGGGGTCTGCGCCTATTGCCGTGCGCGCTCACTCGCCGGGCTGTGACTGCTCGCTCGCAGTGCGCAGTGCTTTTTTGGCCTTGAAAAGCTCAGGGTGGCCAATCCATGCGCCCATGGCCGCTGATTGGCTGCGAGCTGCTACGATTCGTGCGTGGATAGCCTCTGATTGGCTGTGAGCTGCTCCGATTCATGCGCTCATGGCCGCCAATTGGCTGTCAGCTCCTTGAATCCATTCGCACGTGGCCTCTGATTGGCGGTGACCTGCTCCAATCCGCGCGTGCACGTGGCCTCTGATTGGCGGTGACCTGCTCCAATCCGCGCGTGCACGGCCTCTGATTGGCGGTGAGCTGCTCCAATCCGCGCGTGCACGGCCTCTGATTGGCTATGAGCTGCTCCAATCCGGGCGTGCACGGCCTCTGATTCGCGGTGAGCTGCTCCAATCCGGGCGTGCACGGCCTCTGATTGGCGGTGAGCTGCTCTGCGGGGCTGCTTCCGTTGCACGCGAATGAATGTGTGGGTTCCTTTTCCTGGAGTGTGCTTGGTGTCTCCGAGACGTGGGCCCCTACACTGGCAGCTGTACCGGGCCTCGTTTCAATGTGTGGGGCTCCACGTGGCGCTCGCGAGTGCCGGCGCGGGTGCAACGCTGCGGCCCTGCCGCGATATGCCGGGCTGAATTAACACAGAGGATTGCTGGGCTATGTGGATGGCTGGACAGGAGAGAGATGGTGAAGTCATTCTCGCTTTCTGCGACCCCTGCAACTTGCCCAGTGAGACCAGCTCCCCGAATCCCCTCTCCATTTGCACGTCAGTTCAAGCCACCCCCTCCCCCCTTCTGAATCCCTTCTCCATTCGCACGTCAGTTCTGCTGCCACCCCCTCCCCCT
Organism: Cymbomonas tetramitiformis; assembly: GCA_001247695.2. Classification (NCBI taxonomy): domain Eukaryota; kingdom Viridiplantae; phylum Chlorophyta; class Pyramimonadophyceae; order Pyramimonadales; family Pyramimonadaceae; genus Cymbomonas; species Cymbomonas tetramitiformis. The sequence continues at coordinate 23,231 of LGRX02027929.1, read as the reverse complement.
CCTCGCCCCCTGAATCCCTTACACCCCGAGCAATGGATGTGTTCCTGCCAACTGTGAACGCCAGATAGAATGAATGGATGCGGACTTCGTGTTTTGGAGCAAGCAATGCCATGGTCACTGAGACTGGTATCAGCGCTGATGCGAGGCTGGGATCTGAGGGCTTGCTGTTGTTGTATTCGAGGAGAAGGTGAGGGGGGAGAGCAAGGGCTCCTTGAGCCCTGGAATTAAATTGAGCAACCTGAAATGTGGCGACGCCCCGCGAGTTGTTCGCAATGCGGCTCGAGGAGGATGGCCTGCCTCGAGCGCAATGCATGGGCTCTGACCGGCAGGGGGCGAGGAGAATGGAGGGGGCGGTGGCATGCAGGTAATCCCGGGTGGCCGTTGAGGAATCTGCTGCTGCTGGCGGCGGCGCAATGGGGAAGCCGCGCAGTGCGTGTTGTGTGCGCCCGCGAGAAGGCGGGCCGCCTGGACCCTACTTTCAGGTGCTCCCCAGCTCACCTGCAGCACACCCTCCTCCAGAGCGGACAGCCCTCCTTCCGTCCCGCACCCACGAATAGGGGGGGGGGCGGGGGGATCGATGTAAGATAAGGAAATGTTTTGGAGGTTGAGGGGATGATTGGGGATGATTGGGGATGGGGAGGCAGCCTGATGGTGGATGCAGTGCTTCCCGAGGTGCCCGCTGCCTGGCCTGCCGCGGCTGACCACCCACCATCGCAGGAGGTGGAGGACCCCGCGGCCGTTCCAGCCATGGCGGTGCCGAAGACTCTAGGGTACGTGGTCATCACGGCACGGTGCGGAGAGGGGGCGCATGTTTTAGGGCATTCCAGGGGAGCTGTTGATTTGGACCGCATTTTCACAATTCAGCGTGCACGGTGGGGAGGCGATTCGGGCGTTCTGGTGGGCGCGTGGGACGTTTTAGATGAAAGGGTGGGCATGGGGGCGTTTAGATGGAATACGGGGGGCAATTTTAGATGGAAGCGGTTGGCACGTGGGGCGTTTAGATGACGCGACTTTAGATGGAAGGTGGGCTTAGACGCGGAAGGGGGTGGGCGATGGGGGACGCTTTAGATGGAAGGGGTGGGCGTGGGGACGTTTTAGATGGAAGGAGTGGGCGCTGGGGAACGTTTAGATGGAAGGTGGGCTGGGGGCGCTTTAGATGGAAGGGAACGAATGGGTTGGGGCGTTTAGATGGAAGGTGAGCATTGGTTTTACGATGAAAGGGGTGGGCATGGGGGCTTTCTAGATGGAAGGGGGTGGGCGCGTGGGGGACGCTTTAGATGGAAGGGGTGGGCGCGTGGGGACGCCATAGATGGAAGGGGGGTAATGGGGACGTTTTAGATGGAAGCGGGTTGGCACGTGGGGGACGCTTTTAGATGGAAGGTGGGCGCGTGGGGGACGTTTTTAGATGGAAGGGGGTGGGCGCATGGGGACGTTTTAGATGAAAGGTGGTGGGCGCAGGGGGACGTTTAGATGGAAGGGGTTGGGGGGACGTTTTAGATGGAAGGTGGGTGGGGACGTTTAGATGAAGGGGGATGGGGGACGCATGGGGGGCTTTTAGATGGAATGGGGTGGGCGCATGGGGTTACATGTACGGTGGGTGGCGGTTGGCACACACGGGTGTGGGTTGAATGGGTTAGGCGTACGGGGGCGTTCCAGGTGGGAGGTGAATGCTCGCGGCCGGATGGGGCCCCGGTGTGTGGACCTTGGCCCAACCATGGACCCCACACAGCTGGCCACACAGGTAAGCGCCTTGCCCTGTAATGCAGAAATCCTTTTCAAAATCTGTTAATTTTTTTATGTATCTGGTTTCTAGTCTATCTGATCAATTCTAGTCTATCTAAGCTGCGTCGATTTCTCTTCCTCGTGGAAAGCAATGGCAACAAGCGCCTCTGCTGCGTGGGAGCCATGCGCAGCGGCTGCGCCTCGCGCATCATCACATGGATCTGCACCAAACGCATTAGCCTGGATGTAGTCGTGCGGGGCGGAGCCGATAAGGCGGAGCCGATAAGGCGGAGCCGATAAGGCGGAGCCAATAAGGCAGAGCCGATAAGGCGGCCGGTCAGCTGTTTCAGCTGATAAGGCGGCCGGTTAGCTGTTTCAGCTGATAAGGCGGCCGGTCAGCTGTTTCAGCTGCTTGTCCAGGCTGCGGACCCAGGACAGTCCATCGCGCTGCCCAGCAAGCCGCAAGAATGCCAGGGGGTGGAGCTCCTGTGGAGGGCCCCGAAAGGCCGAACGAAGCCTCTCAAAGGAGGTTTTTGCTTCAACAGCGCTTCTCGCCGGGAAGAGGAACAGACGCAGCTTAGATAGATGAAGTCAATTAGAGATTAGAATTGCTCAGAGATCATACAGATTAGATTGATGCTCTGGATATGCACTCGAGGCGCTCGCGTGCATGGCCTGCCTGGAACGTGGCCGTGCCTTCCGCACCAGGAGATGCCAGAAGGTGCCGCGTGGACCGCCGTGACGCAAGCATGAGCAGCCTAAGCGAGTGGCATAAAGTGAGGTTGGGGAATGTGTCTCGAAGGCGGTAGATCTAAATTTGAAGTTGATGCGCTGGCGGGTCCTCCCGGAGCTGAACACGGAGATGTTGGCTGCCACCAAGTGTCTTCTCCTCGGTATTTGTCCCCCACGACCTCCTGCGGGACCTCCTCCGGGCGCCTGCGGGCTCCCGGGCGCGGCAGCAGTCCGCCCGCCTCGAATCTGAAGGCTGCGCTCGTCAACTCCCCGGAGAAGTAAGACCAGCCGGATCCCATCGGAGCTCGTGCGCTGCTCTTTATCCTGCGCTGGGCATGTGTCATGCGCCACCACCTCTCACCTCTTTCTGCCCTCGCCCGTTTGCCTACCCATGCTCAACTTGCTAGGTACCTCACAGACTTGGAGGCCAGGCGGGGGTAGGAGGGGGGTTGGAGAGGGAGCAGGGTCCGGGACGCTCGGGTGTGCCGTGGCCCGGACGCTCCAAGGCTGGGGCTTCCGCCACATCACGATGGTGGACAACGGCAAAGTGTCCTACTCCAACCCCGTGAGTGCCCATGCACCTCACTGCTGAGACGACAAGGGGGTGCAGACGGGACAGAGCCTTGCTGTCCAGTGCCCGCTTCGTGGTGCTTCTATTGCGCGGCCGCCGCGCAGCGGAAGGCCTGCATTGCATCTGTGGGCATGTGCATACATCCCGGCCCCGTCTGCAGTTTCAGCAACAAACCGTGACCAGCTTCCATGCCAACTTTTAGTGGTAGCGGCCAAGCACATCATCCCTTACTGCAAAGGGAAAACCCCCAAACCTCCCTAGACCAGAGAAGCCCGACGAAAGTGCAGCGCCAATCGTATCCGGCTCCTCACCATTCAGGCCCCGCCTAGCCGGGAAGCCGCCGGCCGCTGCTGCGCGTTGCTGGATGACGTGGTGGCATACATTGCAGTTTCTGCGGATGGTATCCAGGCGCCAGCTGGCGCCCTTCGATGTCCGGACTTCCTCGGAGCCAAAGGGTGACCCCTGTCACTTCACACAATCCTTTCGCCACACCGGCTTCCTCGACGGTCGGCGCATCTGAGCTGAGATGCTGGAGCCGTGCTCACCCTCCCGGGAGATGAGGGCCGGCCACGCAGTCAGCTGGCTCCTGCGGGTAGGCACTCGTCAGCGCGCATGACTGCTGATCCTCGGCAAATCCCTGATCCGGCTTACTGCATACGTCCCGGGAATCGTAACGTTCAAAAGCTGAATCTTCACGGCTGTGCAATAGGTACGGCAATCACTGTTCGAGTTTGAGGACTGCAAGAATGGTGGAAGGCCGAAAGCGGAGGCGGCAGCAGAAAGGTGCGCTCACTTATGATGCCTCTCACGCCCCCCGCCCCCTCCCGCTCATGGAATCGCCGCCTCACGTCGGGAATGTCGCCGGCGGAGATTATACAGCGCCGTAGCGGGTATGCACGGTGAAATGTGGGCATAGTGCAGCAGCTCCGTGGAGCGCCAGCCTCGAGGGCTTCCTGATATCATTTCAAAGCGGAAATTTGATCGATGTGGTCCCCAGGTTCGTCTTCAAGGTGGTGGCCAGGGGGTGCTCTCCAGGTGCTGAGACTATCACGGGGGAAGCCCCATGCGTTGCCATGATCTCTCGGGAAGCCGCCATGCAGTGCGATAGCTAGCAGGGGGCTCCCTATGGGTGCACATCAGCCAGGAGGATAGTCCGTGCCGTGGAATTGTGTGGGGTGAGTGTGAAGGCGGGGAGGGAGAGCTGGACCAGTACACCTCCCGTGCTCTCTGCCTCCCACGTTGTACTGATTGCAGGCGGTGGGGCGGATGGGGGGGGTGGCGAGGGATGTACTGTCTTCTGCCGTTTACGCTCGTAAAGGCTGAAAGCTATATTCCCAGGTCCGAGTGTTCCCTTCTCGCGCCAGCCGCGCCCGCCATAGCGAGGTGCCCGCTGGCGGTTGCTCTTCTCGTCGCCCTCCTCGGGCCCTGCTCCTGCGATCGCGCCAACCCAGGTCGCACTGACGCGCCTCGCACGCGCAGGTGTGAAGGCTGCAGGGGAGCAGCTGCATATCCCAATGCCGGGACACAACGTTTCACCGCAAGGTACCCCGGTGTTGCCCCCGTGCCCGCCCCATGTAGGTTGCGGTGCGCAGCGGTCTGACGCGGGCGGGCGGGAGGAATGGATCAGCTCAGCGCTTTCTCAAAGAGAAGGCGCTCCGGGAACAAAAGGGGGAGGCCGGGGGGACCGAGGGAGGGAGCAGAGCGTTGTTGTGCAGCGGCGATCATGGCTGGGTGAGCATCGCAGGGGGGCTGCGACGTTCTTTCGATTTCTCGGCCGCGCAGCGCCGTCACACGACATGGCGAGCGAGCAGGGCGGGAGGAGAGAGCCCCATTACAATACGCGCGCTGCCTGCGAGCATGCCACACATTGAAGCTGTGGGGACGAGGGCATGACGTGGCGCGGCGGCTGAACTTTGCGCGTGAACAGAAGAAGGCGCGGTGATGCGGGATGTCGCGCGATTGGAGGAGCTGGTGCGCCGCGTGGCTTCCGTTGCCCCTCTCCGCATGCCCTCGCACTGGCGGCGCCTCTCGCAGTGCCCCGCTGTGGCACGCCCCGAAGCGACCCTCGGCTTGGAGTATGGACCGGTGACGCGCTCCCCCGACGGCCCTCCCGTGCAGGTGTTGGAGCACGACGCCGTGTTCATGCTCATGGACACGCGAGAGAGCCGCTGGCTCCCGACAGTGCTGTGTGCGCATCATGAGAAAATCGTGCGCGTCCCTCCTCCAATCGCAACCTTCCACGTGCCTCTTGCCCCACGTCTCGTCAATGCGGAGGGGCGCCGTGTCCTCCGCGTCCCGGTGAGCGCCGGCACCGCGTGTCGCGCCGCACCATTGCCCTAGCAATCGCCGCAGGTGCCGAAAAGGGCCTTTGTGTGCAAGCGTAGGGGCACTCATCGCGGTGTGGAGAGTGGAGGAGGTGGGCAGGGCATCAACTGCGCCCTCGGGTTCGACGGGTATGTGGTGATGCGCCACGGCCACGGTGCGCCGCATCGCCGCTCGCGTGGCCCTGCCCCCATGTTTATCCATGCGCGGTGCCGCCCCCTACCTCGGAATGGGTGGTGCCCCCGCCCCCCTGTTTATCCATGCGCGTGCCGCCCCCTACCTCGGAATGGGTGGTGCCCCTGCCCCCCTAACGATCCATGCGCGGTGCCGCCCCCTACCTCGGAATGGGTGGTGACTCCTGCTGGCACTTGAATGGATAGGCTTTTGATGGGTCCTGACGGCATTCTTCCTGTGTGAGGGATGCTGGAGTGGCCGTGTGTGACCGTTGAGCGGGCACTGCCTCTTGGAGAGCTCGTTGGATTCGTCTGCCTTTTCTGCAAGGAGAGGCAGAGGGTGGTGAAGTCCACGTTCTGTGTTTTCCCTTGATTTTTGTGGGGAGCACTTAGGTGCCCGCATGTCTTCATTTTTTGACATGGGGTGTCCATGCTGTGTGGTGTGACTGCATTCATGGCATAACCATGGACCAGCGGGTCCCATCCATCGACCGTGAGCCACTGGGGGGCATGCCAGCAGGGTCCGCTCACTCCGTAACCCAGAGACCAGCAGTTGTTTGGCAATGATCGGTCACATCGTATCATCTTTCCATGCTGCTTTGCATTTGGGTTGGGAATATGTATGAGTTTGTGGTATCTTGCCACGGCCCCGTCCTGCTCTTGAGTTGCTTCTCACATCCACTGGGATGATGGTGGGCTGGCTTTTGTTGGCCGATCTCATGCCGTTCAGTGTGTGACCGTTGATATCTGAGGGATGCTGGAGTGGTTGTGTGTGACCGTTGATATCTGAGGGGCGAATGGGGAGGGAAACGTAAATGGGGCTGCAGCAGCCAGCACGCCCGGGCAATGGTCATATTTCGAAGTGCCGCCACTGATTTGTGCAGAGCTTTAGTTCGTGATACCTTTGGGAACGCAGGTCTTTCAAAATCGACGGATGATGTAGCGGAGGGTGTTGGGGAGGCCTCGTGCTCCTCCGCGCCAAGGCTCGGGTGCGCCCCAGCTTGCTGGCCCTGCACTCGCCTCGCCCCTCGGGCTGCTCCACCTGAGCTTCGACAGCGTGTCCGAGGAGCGGCACAGCGGCCTTCGCCCTTGTGAACCGGAATTGGTGGTTCAATGGACCGCCCTTGTACATTGCGCTGCCGTGAGAGACACTGCACCATGGGACAGTTCACACGGGTCATTCAAGTCTGAGGGCTAAAGGGAGTCTTCCTTTTACCATTCCACGTCAGTGCCAACAGGCGCGCGCCCGGGCATTCAGTGAAACATAGGTTCAATAAGTCTTCTCCTGCCAGATGTCCGAGTTCTTGAGCCCTCTTGCAGCAGCTTGGGGCTGGCTTCCGCTGGCGTGTCTCATGCCATGCAGCGCGCCGCATGCCATGTGTGTGGCATGCAGTGTGTGGCATGCAGTGTGTATCATGCAGCGTGTGTGCGGGCTCTGGTGGCCGAATGCATCCCTAAGGCTGCAATCCGTCGGAATTTTCCCGCAATGCGCTGCATCGGTGAGATGCATGCACTGTCACGAAAGGTGGGGAAATGCGATAGTATGATGGAGGCGATGGTGGGGGACGAGGGGTACCGCAGGTGCTATTTCTGCAACGACGTGGTAGCTCCTATAGATTCTACTCGGGACCGCACGCTGGACCAGCAGTGCACAGTGACCCGCCCGGGCCTCGCCCCCATTGCAGGGGCCCTCGCCGTGGAGCTCCTCGTCACTCTGCTCCATCATCCACGTACCACACCCTCCTATGCCACCGCGCACCCCCTTCTCGCTTTAGCCTCATCTTCGGAGCTCTCGAGGCCCAGCATGCATTTATAATCTTCACGATCATCAGTTAGCCAATCAGTCGCGCATTGATCTAAGTGTGCTCTTGCGCGCTGTTTTCACTTTTTCCAGCACCACCGATCAGGCACAGCGAATCGTGCCGCGTGAATGAGGTCTGACCTCAGCGAGAATTGTAGCGCGGGCGAGCGATTGGCGGAACAATGCGGACTAAGACTGAGAGTGGACTGGATGCCTTGCGCTCTGCAACCTTCTCCCAACCGTACACGTCCCAATACCAAAAAGCAGTTCTGTAAGGGGAATGCTACACACGTGACGCATGCCCACTGCGTTTTCCGGGAGCGCTGTCCCCAGCTCAAATGGCTGCCTTCAAACGAGAGTCATACCTGCGGCAGAAATCGATCCGTCTATGAGATCGGCTTGCTCCGATGGGGCAGAAATTGTGAGATCGAATTGTAATGGGGCGCCGCCCCCTCATCCCGTCCCAATACAACTTTTGTGCGTTCTGCCCGTCATTGGATGATCTGTTTCTGCGAATCACATGCGCCCTATGTGGCATTTGGATGGACGGCCAGCGCGAGGGGGAGGACGGCCAGCGGATGAATCCTTTGCTCCTCACCTTTTTCGCCCCCGAGGAGCACAGAGCGCTCGCCTGTGCTAAGAGGGCAGGTGGGGGGAAGCGGGCGGCGATTATTTGTATTTGTTCAGAGGGGGACAAAGCTGCTGCAGATACAGCCAGCAGTGAGGCTTCCCCGGAATCGCCGCTTGGGCTCGTCCCCCACCAGGTTCCCCCGCCCCCGTCTCGCATCACTCCCCCAACGTTCTTCCTCCTCCCAGCTGCCCCGCTGGCCTGCTCCACGGGTGTAACACAACGAGACGACAGGAATGTGGACACCTTAGAAGTGCTGTGGAGCGCAAGACCCGGCGCAGAGCTTCGACGCAAGCTTGCCATCTGAGGGCTTAGCTTCGACGCAAGCTTGCCATCTGAGGGCAGAGCTTCGACGCAAGCTTGCCATCTGAGGGTAGAGCTTCGACGCAAGCTTGCCATCTGAGGGCAGAGCTTCGACGTAAGCTTGCCATCTGAGGTTAGAGCTTCGACGCAAGCTTGCCATCTGAGGGCAGAGCTTCGACGCAAGCTTGCCATCTGAGGTTAGAGCTTCGACGCAAGCTTGCCATCTGAGGGCAGAGCTTCGACGTAAGTTGCCATCTGAGAGCAGAGCTTCAATGCAAGCTTGCCATCTGAGGGCAGAGCTTCGACGCAAGCTTGCCATCTGAGGCCTACAGGGTCCTGCCGCTGAAACTCGAGGCTGAGCGCGTCTTGCGACGTCTGCCTGTGCCAGTATGCTGAGGCGCAGATATGTGTGGCGCACCTATGCCGTGCCGGCTCTCACGGCAGCGGAGTTGGGAGGAGGAGGGGAGAGGTGATGAGCAGATTCGAGGCTCCATTGCCCATCTGAATCAGCTCTTAATCCACGGCCCAGCTTTCAAGCAGTGCACCGCCTGCTCCCCTCAGGCGCGCCCCTCGCAGCCTGGTAAGATTTATTGTATTTCGATTAGGATTCAATCGCTATGGAGCCGGTGCGAACGGTAGGATAGGCATATTTCGCAATGGCTCAGAACCTTCCGGCCACGTCAGCCCTGGAGGATGCCCGGACAGCAGCAGACAGCGGCAGGGGAGCTGAGAAGGGGAGCTGAGAGGCTGCAAAAAGCGCTTGCCATTCATTTGGGATGTGAACCGCGGAAGAAGTTTGAGGAGGACGGGTGCTGTGAGGGAGAGCAGGTGGTGCAGGAGTGGCGGACTGATTCGCAGCGCCTGGTGATGCGGGTGACGCCCTCTCTCACACCCCGTACCCTCCATTGCGCGGCATCCCCTCGGGCTCCTAAGAATCTTCACTGCCCGCACTGCCTGCGTCGGCACCCTCGAGCGCTCCGCTTACGCTCGCTGGGGAAGTGATCAAATTGAGTGTTGGGCGGGGCTGGTATCTTTTGTTTTGAGGCATACAACTTATTGTGTCAGAGTTCAACAGACCTGAGACCTGAGAGCCGGAGTGGATGAACAGGGAAGGCCTTCGTTGTGCTGGCGAGTCCGGTTGAGATTTGTGTGAGTCCTGACTGGCTGCCACTGCTTGTTCAGCAAGGCAGCATAGCAGTGACCGTCACTCGCTCGGTGCGCTAGAGGACACTGGGAGGGGTGCTGAGGGCAACAACGTGGTGCAAGATGACAGGCCTGCAACGAACCAAAGTATCTTGAAGATCTTACCGGGCTCACTGCGATGCACACCGAGGTGGATTCGGCCATGGAGGTGGGGCGCCACCATTCCACAACCCTCTAGTACTTCAATGCAAAGCGGTCGCTCTGAGTATGCGCACCACTTACAAAGCACATTGCAGTAATGAGCTTCTCTTCATTGAATATGCCAATGAGATTTGTGTGGGTTGCAGGCATGGGGTGACGAAGATGAGAATTCAGATGAGGACGATTTTTAAGGCAGTGTACCCTTCTCATTACTAGGATCTTGTTGCATCGCAAGTGGTGTATAGTTATTAAGCACCTCGTCAATTCCCAAAATGCCTGAACTTCCTACCGCCCAACAGTTGTCTGACTTGATTTTGCCTGTTGCATTGCTTATTTATTTATGTGAGTACGACATCAACATCAGCTCCTGAATCGAGGAAGTATGAGCTGAATAGGCCATATGGTAGTCTGTATGGACCATGGCCCCCGAAGCGAGAGTGCATCAATTGTATGTGTGCGCAAGTGTCACAGCAAGAGTTATGCTTCGTTGACCAAACGGGATTCGACGAGCTGTGTGCATTTGCTCTACCATTTCAACACTCGCGCACATTGCGTGTGACATTAATTGCCTCAGCCAGAATAACCCGGCCGTATCATCGGCGGCTTTGCTATCGAAGATTCTGATAAAAAAGCATGTTCTGAATGTCGGAATATGGTATGGATGGACATTGATCACTCTGTAAAATAACTTGGGTGACTGTGTCAAAATAGGTCGGTGATCTACACGAGATTGCTTGAATTCTTTTGGGCGCATCGTTAAAGTTGGGAGGGAATAGTGCGTCGCGTTATGTGCCACAGCGTCATATCTTTCGTTAATACTCGAGAGTTGAGGGAAACGAGATTAAATCAGGCTCATTTCGTTAGACTGGCCGGCATGCCAACTTTTCAATATCGTGTAGTCTATAGTAGGGCTTAGATTATGGTAACGCATGGCATGAACATTAAAGCCACTGCCCAAATTTCCGGAGAAATAGTTGGCAAAAAATGATATCGGATTCAAATGTGTAAATGTTATAAACTGAAGAGTTTTTCGCCACTCGTAAACATAGACTACCGTAGATCACGACATTGTCGAGTATATGGTAGTAAATGACTATATGGTACGGGACGTTTTAAAAAGTATCCCGCTGGTGCTAGTCGAGATATATCAGTGAAATATATCGCAGCCGACGAGAGCGACAAGTAGCCAATGGCGCTGGTGGTGCCGCATCAGCCGCAAGAGTCGATCAATAGCAGTGCCGTATAAAGTAGTTATTCGTGGACAATGTGACCTCGTAATCGTCACGCAGCATTGAGAGTGCCAAGGCGAACGATCCGGCGCGGTCTTTAATTCATCCTTCAACAGCATGCGCAACCATATTTTCGTGCCGACGACGTCATCGAAACAGTCATCATGATCGACGTGGAAGACTCCGACGATACGCCCGTTGCTTGCGACGGGGCGGCCTGGTGTGTAGTTGGCGCTCCTATGCTTGTGGAGGCACCGGCACTACCGGCGATGGCGAGAGCGGCCTCCACTGACTGGACGGCAGGCGTGCATCATTAAGTGCGTGAGCGTGTTGTTTGTGCCCACGACGACGCCGCTCGTTCTGCAGGGCATAATTTGGATGGACTTCTTTAGTTACCGAATGGATGGGAAAGTCCTTGTGTAGGTGACGAATTTATAGGGGTGAGATGCGCTAATTTACTCATTGCTGGTGGGATGAATGCTAATAACAGCATATGCTTCAACGAGATCCCCAAGCGCATATCCGCCTTCTTTTGGACATGCATGATGACACCGCTCGGTTTATTCGGGTAATTATATAACATTTACGCTGAAATAGAATACCAAGTCATAAAAGCGCCATAATCCTGCGCTAGGCAGGCAACTGTAAACAGCGCGCCTCGAACGGCTCATCTAAATCGTATCAACAAAGGAAACCGCAGCATGATAAAATGCGCAAAACGCTAAAAGGTCATACTGGCGGAGAACCAGCTGTGGCCGTGTCGGTGGTCAGTGGGGGCTGAGACTGCGGTGGTGGGGGCTGAGACTGCGGTGGTGGGGGCTGAGACTGCGGTGGCGGTGTAGGGGAAAGGCAGGGTGGGTGGGGAGGGGTGGAGGGCATTCCCCTAAAGATGGGGCAATCCGGCGACGCCCCGCCCCCCAAGGGGCAAATGTCAGAGGTAGGTGTTACTTATTCAAAAAGTGTTTCGGATAATTAACGCTACCGAACCGTTCATCCAAAAAAATCCTTGATTTCGGTGACCCTTGTTTTCTGTGGAGCACCGGTATATGGCCGCCCACGCCTGCTCCCCGGGGGCAAGATAGGACATTTTCGAGTCCGAGGGGCGGTGCCAACCCACGAGCCGAACTCGGACTCTGAGAGGGGGTCGGAATGAACCCCGCGGGAGTAAAGTAAGGTCTTTGGGGGCGACCCCAGAGACTTGAATATTTTAACTCCGGGGTGATATTAGGTTTCAGATTACAGTTATCCTATGACAGTAAACTGTGCAACGAAGAGTAAGTAAACCTTCCGAAACCAAAAAGTTGTAATACATATAACTCCATATGGTGTTTTTTTCCCAGCAAATGGGGCTGCACAGTCGTTCGCCACACTCGTGGCAACCGCGTTGCATGCAACTACCCCACCTGCAGATGACACACCATTCCTTTCGGCAGTTGAGTCGTGGGCGCGTGATGCATCGCCAGCACCTGTCCGTTCCGACAGGAGCGTTTGTTCGAAGAAAGACTCTCCACCGCCCGAACACTTCCAGTGTATTCGAGAGCACAATGAATAAGAGCTCAATGTCTATTACCCAACGTTAGGTTGGGTTAACCCAACTTAAGAAGCTAACTTCTGAGGCGATTATCTTGTTGAAAACCGACATTCTAGTACCAAAGCGATGCTAGACGATGATCCACTATGTCCCTTTTGTATTGTTGATATGTGTGTTGCTTGACTAGTCGAAGGATATGGGGTGTAATTGACCGGTTTCGTTAGGTTGTGTGCTTGATTTCCCGAATTTTTGGTTAAGTTGGGTTAACCCAACTTAGCTTTAAGAGCACGTGGGGGCTTCCTCGAAGCTCCTATGAAATTTTGGGGACCTATGTCGGCACGTTCTCGAGTTGCTCTTTCGCTAATGTCGTGTCAAAAATTTGATTCGAGGTCATCTTGACCCTCAAAATATGCGTTGAAGTAGCATGGGTATCAAAACCCCCAAAATTCCTTGAAAATACCACACAAATTTGCACCCCCTCGCACACTCCCCCATTTTCTCACCGATGAATTGGATTTGCCTAATCATGCATATACGTGTGCGAAAGAGGACATTTTCGCCGTCATTTTGAGCTAATAAAATATAGCATCCGGTACCTACAACTCTCGATAGCGCCATCGGAATTAAGTTGGGTTTACATTACTTAAACCCCTTTTAAGTTGGGTTCCCCCAACTTTGGGTCATAGACATCAAACGTCATCCTGGAGTGTGCGGGCGACATTCTTGTGTAGACTTGAATATTTTAACTCCAAGGGGGCGCGGGGGGATAAATATCCTCGAATCGTTACCAAAATCCCCATAAACTTGGTTAACATCGACGAGGGAAACCGAAAATGTAGCGCCTGTCGCGGGCGCTTTTCCATATCAAGATGATGATGGGAAGGGCAACCCCCGACTACCGCTCATCAAGCCCACGCGACTCCCTCCCCTGCAGCCGTGGCATGAAGCGCATCGCCGGGCACTCTCGCGCGCGTGATGGTGGTATCCACGCGTGGGCCACTCCCACCCCCGTCGGTGCGCGTGATGGTGGTATCGGAAATAACGATGGCAATGGACGGTACCTAGGAGTTTCCTACAGAAAAATATCGAGCTCTGGAGGTACCGAACTTCCCACGACCCGTATGGGGTCTGTATCCAGGACGGAGCCATCGACCACTTCGTTCTCCCAAACTCACACTATAAAGCCGGCTGCCGCACTCTCCTGTCTTCTCGGGTTATGCTTTCCCTCGGCTTCGGGTCCCCCGACCTTGTGTCCCTCACTTACACCCACCTGCCTACTGGCCGTGTCTATCGGATCATTGACTCTGGCACAGACTATATGTGGGCGGAGGTCCCTGAGGGGGCAGCCAGTGCACTCACCCAGACTGTCTCACGTGTCCGCACCGGTGAGATCTGTGACTGGATGTGGGCACGCTCAGAGTATGCCAAGTGGGCTTTCCTGAAGGGCTCGCCTGCTGCCCTGGCCAAGACCGGGGAACACAACTTTGACATCTCCCTCTTCGGAGACGACCTCCCCCCCGGCGTGGGTAACAACCAGACCTGCCCAGTCAGGTATTCACTGTCTGATTCCTGCTGGGGTCACCTCTGGGCCGGTGCCTATATATATGGCAACCCGCCCTTTGACGGACTCACCTGTGAGCGGATGCTCAAGAAGGCCAACCGGGACTTTGCAACCGACCCCGAGCACACGGTATTCCTCTTCTTGATTCCCCAGTCACACCTCGGTACCTTCAGGCAGCACCTTATTCATTGGGAGGTGCTACATGTGTATCCGGCTGGCACAGAGGGCATATTCAGCTACCGTCGTGAGCACACCTATGCTGGACGGCCCCTTCAGTCGGCTGGCTCGGAAGGCGGGGGGGACCGTGTCTTCATTGCTGGTACCCCGTTCCCGGTGGCTATCATCTACCGTGATCAGTACACGTCCATGAGGTTCACCCCTGAGAGGTGGTGCCATTCCGCATATGCTCATGCTCATGGTCTCAGGCTGGCTCAGCTCATGGACCTTGGTGTTGACATCGCCCGGCCTGGCACTACAGTTACCCGGGAGCAGCTGCTGTCTCACAGGACCTGTGCTGAGGCCTGTGCTGTGTGTGCCCGTATGCGGACAGTGCAGCCGAGTCCGAAGCACCCTTCGGCTGACAGATACAGAGCTCAGAAGCCTGGGCCTATGTGGGCTGCTGATGCTACAGGCCCGATCACGCCTATTGGCTATGACGGGTCGAGGTACCGCCGGACCTTTGTGGAGTTCACTGTGAGGTTTACACTTTGCTACTTCTCTGCTGAGAAGTCGGCATACAGCTTCATTTTGGCTCAGTTCCTGGCAGATGTTGTTCATCACGGCTTTGCCTGCACTGGCCTGGTTCTCCGCATTGATTGTGCCCCGGAGCTGTGTGACCCTGCAGCACAGGCTCTGTACAAACACCATGGCATCAAACACCTGCAGTCGTCACCCACCCTGCACTGGCAGAACTTCATGGCTGAATATGTGATTGGTAAGATCTCGTCGGTCTCCCGTGCACTCCTGGAGACAGCCGGTATGGACCTCACCTACTGGCCTCTTGCAGACAGTCATGCCTGCCTGCTATGGGATATCCTGCCTCATGGGCGGGACGCCGTGGTGCCATTCTATCGCCTTATGGGCTATCACTTTACCTACTCCCGTATCGAGATATTCGGCACCCTGTGCACTGTGGCCATGGATGCTCAGCAGATGCGGGCCCGCCATCCGGGGGTCTCCAAGAAGCGGACCCCCCGGGCCTGGCAGGGGCGGTTTGTGGGCATCAGCCTCAGGTCCTCGGCCTACAAGGTACTAGACCTGGAGAGGAACAAGGTTGTTTCCGAGGGCCGGCCAGACTTCATCAGAAACTACTCAGAGTTCGGGCAGGTGATGTCATCGTTCCCTGCCCCCGCTCCCGACGAGCAGCACTCCGCACCCGTGCCCAGTGACAGGCCGGAGCCGTGGAAGGACTACACCACTGACATGGTGGTGACAGTCCATTCCGTGGCTGCCTATTATGACACCCGGGACGGTGAGACCTATGCCACCGTGCAGTTGCTTGACACTGGTTCAGCAGACACTTTCTGGACCACCGCCCAGCAGTATGTCATGGCTGACCCTGCGGGCACTGCTTGGTTTGACTTGGTCCACTGGCTGGACCGCCGCAGGGTCATTGACTGTGTCAATCAACACTACCCGCTCTGGACTCTGGCTAAGGCTCAGGAGGCCCGCGGTGATCCGCTGTATCCGGCACTCATTGTGTCCACGGACATGAGGCGGTCCAGGTCCTATGGGGTGCTCTTCCGGCCTATGGCCTACGGTGATGTGACTGCCCCACGTGCCTATGCCATGGACCTCCGTGCCAGTCTGGTGGTGTTCCCTGATACCCACAGTGCTTGCCACCTTCCCTTCTCCGACCACCCGGAGCAGGACCAGTGGCTCCTTCCGCACTATGTGGTCCCACCAGAGGACACGGTCGGTACGTTGCCGGCCAGCGGCACACTCAGCTTCTGTCATATCTCTGCTGACCTCGCCGAGCGCCTGTACCACACTGCAGCTCCTGATCTGCCACTGCCGGGTGGGTACCGCCAGGCACTGTCTATGCCTGATGGGGCTCAGTGGGAGGAGGCTATTACCGGTGGGGAGGTGCAGCCTCTGATTGACCAGGGTAAGATAGAACCGGTGGAGGTGCTACCCGACGGTGAGATCGCCACCAGCACCATCTTTGTGCTGAATAAGCCCTGGAAGCCACGGGATGGTCTACCGCCCGTCCAAATTCATAAAGCTCGGATGGCCGTGGCTGCCACGTGGCACTGGGGCTACACCCAAGCTGAGACCGCATGCACGGTAGCAGACCTGCCCACCTTCCGCCTTCTCTTCATCCTGTCTATTATCTTTGCTGGTATGGGGGTTATGGTCTATCACTTTGACGTCAGTCAGGCCTTTGTTCATGCCCGTCTGGAGGTTCCCATATATGTGCGGTTCCCCTCTGGGTATATGTATAAGGGCAGATATGGATATGCCAAGCTGCTCTATGCTCTCTACGGGCTACGGACGGCTGGTGCTTCCTGGCAGAAGCTGGCCAACAAATTCATGAAGTCCTTCACCTATCAGGGAATGCACTTCACCCAGTCCACATATGACCCGTGCCTATAGTTACTATATTGTGACCTCTGTGTTCGTGGCCTTCGTGGCTGTCTATGTGGATGACTTCGGGCTGACATGTGATGATGCCTTCCACCAGGCTTTCTGGGCAGCTTTCCAGGCGGCATTCAAGAGCAAGAATCTTGGCCGTATGACAGCCGTCCTGCAGCTTGCGGTTGACTATGATCGGTGGGGCATTGCACTGTCCCAAACCAGGCAGATCAAGGAGCTCATGTCCAAGTTCAAGCTTCCGGCCAAAACCTTTCACAATCCGATGGATGTGAACCTCGTTATCCAGAAGCCGGAGCACCCTGATCTCACCCTTGTCACCCCGTATCTCTCACTGCTTGGGTCCCTGCTGTGGATTGCACGGTGCACCAGGCCAGATGTGTATTACTCGGTCATATATCTGGCACAGTTCTCCTCATGCCCCTCGGCTCAGGCCTGGGAGGCACTCCAGAGAGTGGCTCAGTATCTATACTTCACACGGCACTACCGTATCCGTTATGCTTATTACCCCAGTGCACCGCTTTCTGTGCTCACAATCCAGGTGTATTCGGATGCTGACCATGCTCGTGACAAACTGAACGGGTGCCTCTCCTACTCGGGAGGCATTGTATTCCTCAACGGCATGGTCCTTCATTGGGTATGTGCCCGCCAGACTGATGCTGAGATGTCCTCCACTGGATCTGAGTATGTGGCCGCCTCTGTGGTTGGGCAGCGGGCCATGTCTGCTATCCATATGATTGTGGAGATGTTCGGCTTTATCAGAATTACGCAGCAGGAGCCGGGTGTGTCTGCTCTGGCTCTGTCTACGGCCTTCCCTGCAGCTGACACTTCTTGGATGCAGAGGGCGGCCACGTTCTTCGAGAATCATGCTATGGGTCATGGTCAGATGGGCCCCGCCTCCCCCCTACACTACCAGGAGGCTGAGCCTGTTCCTGACAGCAGCCTGTATGCCCTGCCTCACGCGGTGCCAGTACCATATGATGGCACGGGCTACGAGGACGGTCCGCGGGAGTACCACTCTCAGCGGTCTGGCATGTATGGTACCTCTGGACCCTTCATTCCCAGGCTGGAGCTCCCGGTGGCTGTCATGATTGACAACCAGGCGGCCTCCTCCATTCTGAGGAATGTCATGCTATCCACCAAGATTAAGCATGTGTTGATCCGTTTTCACTGCTTTCGGGGGTGGGTGTGTGCTGGGTACCTAGTGCCTGTTTACATCAACACTTTACTCAACCTGGCTGATATCTTCACCAAGCCTCTTCCTGGGCTCAAGGACAAGGTGCGGGTGATCATCAGCATGATCGAGTCCTTCATGGACGTGATCCGCCCGCACCCCAGTGGTGCGGGTGACTCCTAGGTTCTCTGGTCCTCTGTCCGGCTGAGCTGCAGGCCTATGAGCCGGCAGCGGTCGGGCAAGGGGTCTTTCTGGTCTGACTGGATTGATGCCCTTTGACGTGGTGCCCTTCTGGACTGGACTTTGTGTTCGTGGACAGACTGGTACCTATGACCTGCCCTATGAGACCTTAGACACCGACAGCTCTACTCTGACCTTAAGCACATCTGACTGGATTCTGGCCTTTGACTACATCCTGTACCTCTTTGACATCTTCTATGACCTCGAGTACTGGTTGACCGTCGAGCTGAGCAGCATCAGATGAGAGTATCTATCGGGGAGCGAGATCTGGCGGAGACCAGTCACTATTTTCATATCCTTGTGGCAGTCCACCTAGTTGGCATGCATATACTAGTACTTTAGCATTCGGTTTAGAGGGTTAGCCGGAAGCGGGGATGGCGGCAGGTCGGCCCTTTGGTTGATGTTGTCCTGATCCGTGGACGGGGACCTCTTAGTTTGCATTAGCTACCTGTTTCACATTCTTGTGCCACCTCAGCCGAGGTGGTGTGCTGAGATTCAGTAGTTCAGTATCACGTATGACGTATGACAGTGACAGTGACAGTACAGTGACTTCCTACCTGTACTCAGTAGTTCGACTTCGGTAGCTTAGACTGTGACACACGACATGATTGCCTAGTGACGGCCTCAGAGCTTAGATAGCCTGAGAGTCGTGTATTCATTTCTATCTTTTGATATACCCGATTGCCTCGCTCAAACCCTACGGCGTTCAGCGTTTTCACTGTGTCACTAGGACATTCTAGTACCCTGCTTCCGTCTCGTGTCCGTGACATCCTAGCACTGTACTGTACAGTAGTACAGTCATTACTTCACTGTCTGGGTTTCCGAGAGCATAAAGCCTCGGCCAGACACTGTTTATGAGATTATCAGTTTGATTCCTAGCGAGCTTAGCCGGACAGCGTATCTGTCTTCCTCGCACTGTCCTCGACACGATAGGTGTTCCCCGTGGTAAGATTAAACCACTCCTTAAAAAACTTTCAAGAATTTGTAGGCAACACACCAAAAATAGGCGAGACGTTTTTCTGTTACACACCACTACCACCTTAAACACGGACCCGCATACAGTTGACATCTCGAGCAATGAAACCATGACAGAAACAGAAGCCGTGCGACAGTCAAACGACTTCCTTCAAACCCTCCTGCAATAATTTTCAAAAGTCTTGCAATTTAAGATGGTTTCGTCTCCCCAAGGGGAGGGGCCCCCCTCCGCCCCGCCCACCCTGGCCACCTTCCTCGGCGTCTCCAAAAACCCCCTTAATTCTTCGACTTCCCTCCCCACCGCTCAGTTCGCCACCCCTCCACCCACCCGGCCATGGCTGCTTCTCCATCTTCTAGAGTTTTTTATCGCCTAGCACTTAGCTTTTTCTCTAGATGTCACCCTGCGGAAAAGTGGGCTGAGCCCCTTTGTGGGCGCGTTATAGCAGAGGGAGTAGCCCCTGGTGTTTTCACTAGCCTGCTTTGCAGGGATACCGCACTCTCAGGACTTTGTCCCCTTTGCTAGCGTAAATGTTTTATTATTATTGACAGTATATATATATATATACAACGTATATATATATCCCCTGTTCTATGAAAGTGTTGGTGAGGTACGGACGACGGTGCGCACTAACCGAGGACAGGGGTGCTCGGAGAATGGTTGGGAGGGTCGGAGGTGCTCCGTAGAAGTGGGGAGGGCAAGGGGCGCTCCAAATGAAAAGATCAACGACGCGAGGGGCGACGTTGTGTACCGCACGAAGCCGGCAAGGTGGTCGCGGGATCAGAGAATGCGAGAATGATGAGTGACCACTACCAAGTGGTCAAGCCCATAACCAGACGGGAAGGCCGAAATAATCATATGCAAAGGGTGGATATATACAGGCCAGCCCGCCGGGCGAAGAAACAACGAGTGGGAGGCAGAGGCCACTCAACCGCATATCGATCACAGTCTTAGCGATGAGATAATAAAACAACTTAGGGGTTTTATTATCGGTCGGAACTGATGGCATGCAAGATGCAAGTGACACCACAGGGCGAGGGGTGACACAGGAAGAGACAGTCACCCCCAGTTTATGGGGGGGCGAAAGTCGCTCTCTCTCCATGACAGCGGGGGGGTACGATCCCCTCCCCCCCCCTCCCCCGGACTTCGTTTTCAGGCAGCGGGGAGGTCCGAACCCGGGGGGTTCGATCTTGAATTCCTGCTCTTTACTGTCACAGTTATTCCAAATTTTAGAGCCTACTGAACGTGAAGATTTTACTCTAGGCGTATCGGTATGACACAGTTGAACTGTTGACATCATGATCATCCATCAGAAACACATGCGAGAGACTCTCCCTTTCTTCTGCTTTGGACCATCTTCCTTTTCTCAAATCAGGCGGGCAACGGTATCGTTGAACCCTCAGATTGTATTCCCCAAAAGTAATTCCATACAAAATGGGTAACTCTGTGTCTCACGCTGAAGCTGTAGAGGAGGAAGTTGTGGTGAGCGAGGAGGTGGTCGAGGTATGGTTTCTTCCGCCAAGTTGCGGCTCGTGCCTTTTTCTCTATTGCCATAAAATAACCGGTCTCTTGCCTCTCAGGCCGCCCCTGCCGAGGCTGAACCCGAACCCGTGGAGGAAGAGGCGGAGGAAGAGATTGAGATCAAGGTGATATTTTCTGCACTCGTTGGGGCGTATTTACTCGAGCTTTGCAAAAACCTAACGAGCAGCATGGCCTTTTTTTTCTTGGTTGGCAGATTGGAACCGCGAAGTTCGATCCTCGTTTCCCAACCACCAACCAGGCCAAACATTGCTACACCCGCTACAACGAGTTTCACAAGTAAGCCGATTCATATCCACGCGGAATAGTTTTCCCAGTGGTTTTTCCGCGGCTGGTTAAGAAGCTCCGATACTACTGCTGGCTGGGCTGGCCTGGCTGTTTTTGCGAATATTAGTATACCTGATTCCAAACGCCGTCTAATTATTGCTGCCAATGATTTTCTCCTTTCCTCTCCCCCTCTTTTTCGATGGTTCCTTTTCGTCAGTAATTTCTTGGACGGCTTCGTTCCTCCGTCCGCCTTTTTGTTTTAAGGTTTCCGAATTCAGCCAACCGGTCTTATACGAACAGTTTCGAAGGTTCGTCTCCATATTCTCCCCGCACAAGTTGGTTAACTTCAGGTGCCACTTCAGGTGCGAGGCTGAGGCTGGTGCGGACTGCGAGAAGTTCGGCAAGGCCTACCGCAGCATCTGCCCACAGGAGTGGGTGAGTAATCTTCCTGGTGCCTATCGTCTACCAGTCGTTCACATTACGCAATCCCTGTGTGCACTGTCCCTCCTACAGACTATGGGCGGCTGCGTGCCCCATATTTTGGTGGTGCAATTCAGCTTCTGTATTTTTTTTATTTTGGTGTCCCACTTTACCATTTTCCCGCGACCTATTTCTGCTTGCACAGCTCGAGCGGAGCTAATGATCCCTGCACTGGACACGCTGTCTCTGACCCTTCCGTAGAATTTACTCTTTGGAAAGTTAGAACCTGCCACTCTGCAGTAGATATGTGGCTTTCTGATGTCGTGGTATTTGTCGGCTGTGTTTCCCGTTAGCTTCCTTTGAAACCCTTTTTTAACCTTCTTTAGACTCTGAAGAACGGAAAATCCCGCTGTTACTAACTTGTGCTGTTGGCGAAGGACGGACGTCTGCGAGGTTGCGCGTTGTAAAATGTAGCGGACTGCCTTGTGTTCACAGGTGCTCAAGTGGAACGAACAGCGTGAGGAGGGCACGTGGGCTGGAAAATATTAAGGTAATTTCGCTGCACCTAAAGATATGAACAGTTTTGTGAAGGCTGGTAATGGTTTGCACGTGCTTATTTTTTGAGCGTCTTGGCCGAGCCACCCGCTTGATCAGTGGAGCCACTTCTTTGTTAAATAATAAGTTGAGCCGGCTGCACAATTATTCGGTGTCCTTGCGACGGATACCTTGGATCAGAGTTCCAGCGACGTTTGCCGCTTTACTGACTTTTCCAGCTTTCAGCCGCTACATGTGTGAGAACAGGCTTGTTTAACCCTCAACCAACAACGCTAGGTTGTTGCTGACCTTTTGACGGTTATGTTGTAGGAACAGCGTTCTATTTTTCTCATGGCGCACGAAAATATCTTGGTTTCCTGTAAACTCAGGAGTCTTGCAGGACTTCTGTAGATCTGAGGGTTCAGGTTTGTTTTGTTCCGCAGCACAAGATGTCCGTTACCTGGGCCATAGGCGTTGCGAACAACTTTTAGATATGGAAGGAAAGTCACATCAACCTGCCACAGTCCGCAAGTTTTAAGTCAAGTAGGCAGCTGAAGTCTCACCAGGTGTCAAAACTGCATATGTTGCTCATAACACTCCCTTTTTTTAAAGCCTAATGCATTGCTTTCACACACTTTCTGAAAATGTGTTTTTTAATACTGCGCGGCAGTAACTACCAGAGTATGGTTTTTGTTCTGTGTGGACATCTATTTCGTTGAAAAAGTCTCAATAGCCTGGTTCGGCCAACCAACAATCCTGGCATTTTTTGCCATCCTGTTTTTTTAAGGTGTGGAACCGGCACAAACACCGTGCTGGCCTCCAGCTATAATCTCGGAGACTTGATGCTGTATTTCACTAGAGTTATTCACAGGGTGTACATTTATGTGTTACATACATCGATACAAACATAATGTGTGTTTATGCTCTGGAATTGCAGCTAATAGTAAAACCCATATTGAAGTGCAGTACGGATGCTCTACCGAGTAGTTTAAGTTGTTTGGGCTTCTTAAATTGACCAATCGGTTAGAAATGCCCATATTAGTGATGTTTAATTTGAGAAAACATGTGCTGATTGACCCATAATTTGGATTTGGAGTGAGAACTAAACACACTTCCGTGAAATCACACAATTCCTTCCGGACATTCAGGATTGTAACCATCATATTTAACGGTACCGAGCCGTTTATCCAAAACACGTCTAATTCAAGGTGCCTCTTATTTTCTATGGTGCACCCGTCGCAGATAATTACTTTCAAAGATTTGACCCCGTCCGGCTGTCGTGTGTCTCTCGCACAGAAAAGTTGTTCCCGATAAGCCAAAATTCCCCTATTCCCCGAGCGACTAGTTTTCTATTCCCAAATAATCGTATTTCGCAGCGAAAGTTGGTGTGACCGAATGGCACGAATAACACCGAATCGAAGACGCTCAAATGTCACGAAGCCTCGAAAATGATTCAAACGGGTTTCTCCAACGTTTTAGATTCCATTGATCGATATCAGGCGGGTTATGTTGATGGGGCAGTTAACGGTTATCGCGCGTGAGCTCACGACGGAAATTGTGGACCCGAAGGCACGG